>JANHAO010023200.1:0-11965 GCA_026873985.1 Saraca asoca
AATTAATTGTGACACATTATCTTATTATTTTACACAAATTTTATTTCTTTCTTATTTTATTTTTTAAATTTTTTGGAAATTTTTTATTTTTTATTTTTAAAAAATAAGAAAAATAAAAAATAAAATAAAAAAGAAGTAGGAGGTATTTTGATATTTTGTGAAACTTGAGGGGGGAAAATGACAATAGTTTATTTTCTAGGGGGTAAAATAGAAATAACTCTTTACTATATGCAAATAATAGATTATCATATATATATATATATATTCATCATCGTCTTGCAACTTGAAGTTTGCAGAATTGCTTGCTCAAGAAATTTGATTAAAAACACAAGTTTCATATTATTAAATTAAGATATATATATCATGAAAAAGCTAATGATTTTGCATCTTAAATTTTTATTATGTTTTAATTAGAATGTTGTTGAGCATCCCGAAGCATGTTCATACATGAAGTGATTTAGCAAAATAATTTATTATTACTCTAAATTATTAACTATATCATTATTTAAAGAGAATAAGAATTCCTATTTCAAATCATGAGACATGCTACTTTACATGTAGTCCACTTGTATGCATTAAGCCAATAAATTATAATTCTCCCTTATAATTGACTTTAGTCAAGGACAAAATTTTTATATAAAGAGAATTTTAATTTTGTAATATATTTTTCTATCATTCCATCATAATGCACAAAGCTAAGCCTTTATAAGAAAGCTAAACATATAATATAGGCATGAATTTTATATTTTTGATATTAGGGGAGAAAATATGCAACAATAGAAATAATACTATCATCCTAATCCTCACACAAAGTAATACAAATATGAAGTTCAAAAGATAATTGATTTAGAAAATATAACAAATTAATTACCAACTAGATTACAAGTCCAAAGAGAACAAATAAATATTATCAACTGCAAATGCTCTCATTTAGATTGATATCTCAATTGCATAATCCATTTATTCTATTGCAAATGAGTTTAGAACAAGTTTGGAGCATGATAAACCCATTAATTCCAAATACAAAAGCCCTAAAAAGTAAAAGGATATTGAGTAAATGAACTAAATGACCTTATATAAGAGTCAAATACTCTTGAAAAGATTTGAGACATAATCAGTAATAGATTTATTAAAAAAGTTTAGGTATCTAAAATTTGTAGAAATAGATATCTCAATTGATTATGTCTTTAATGTAAAATTTGAAGAGATTTGAGACATAATCAGTAACAGATTTATTAAAAAAGTTTAGGTATCTAAAATTTGTGGAAATAGATATCTCAATTGATTATGTCTTGAATGTGAAAGATGAAACTAAGAGGGAAATAATTGTCGACAACACTTTTCATACAAAGTAGTATTATATATTATGAAAGATAGTGAAGATTTTGAATTCATGATATATTATTATTGACCAAAGAGAAAATTGTAATTTAGACAAAAATGTAAAATTTAAATTTATATGCAAAGTGAAGAAACATCTAAAAGGTGCTAAACCGATGAAACACTCAAAGGGTATGAAGCCAATAAGGTACAAATATATAATATGTCAAGAAAACAAGAAAAAATGAAATTGTAAATATGAAGCATAATTGGTAGGACAAAGATTTTTATAAAGATTGTCATTGGTTAGGAAAAATATATATTTGCATGTAGTAGATGCAATTTTTTTCTCACAATATATCAAAACTTGATAAACACATAATGGATTTAGTTTCATGTTATTACACATGTGAAAAAAATTACAATGATATCTATATAAAAATCTCTGAAGGATTTAAAATGCTTGAATCATACAGTTTGAATTGTCAAGAAATGTATTTAATTAAATTACAAAAATCTTTGTATGGATTAAATCAATCTGAATGAATGTGCTACAATTGTCTCAATAAATATTTGTTAAAAGAAACATATAAACATGATTTTATTTGCCTTTGTGTCTTTGTAAAGAAATCTAAGTATGAGTTTATTATAATTCTTGTATATGATGAGTTTAAAGCATGATAAACCAATTGATTCAAAATACAAAAGTTCTTGAAAAAAAGAGGAAAATAAGCAAATGAACAAAATAGCTTATTGAGGAGTCAAATACTCTTAAAGAGATTCGAAACATAATCAGTAACAAACTTTTTAAAGAAATTCAGGTACTTAAAATTTGTAATAAACAAATATCTCAGTTGATTATTTCTCTAATGCTAAATATGGAATTAAGAGGGGAATAGTTGTTGACAACATTTTTTATGTAATGTAGCGCTACATATTATGAAAGATAGTGAAGATCTTATATTCATGATATATGATTATTGACCAAAAAGAAGACTCAATTTAAACAAAAATATAAATTTTAAATTTACTTGCAAAATGAAAAAACACCTAAAAGGTGTTAAGCCAATAAAACACCTAAAAGATGTGAAGTTAATAAGGTACAAATATATAACTGTATCAAGAAAACAAGAAAATTGAAATTATAAATATAAAACATTATTAGTATCACAAAGGTTTTTACAAAGATTGTTATTGACTATGAGAAATATATATTTCCATGTGGTGGATGCAAATTTTTTTTTGGCAATATATTTTTTCATGTTATTACAAGTGTGAAAAAAATTACAATGATATATGTATGAAAATCTTCAAAGGATTTAAGATGCCTGAAACATATAATTTGAATTCTCTAGAAATATATTTAATTAAATTACAAACATCTTTATATGGAAGAAAGCAATCTAAACGAATGTACTACAATCATATTAGTGAATATTTGTTAAAAGAAGGATATAAAAATGATCATATTTGCTTTTGTATTTTTATAAAGAAATCTTAATATAAGTTTTCTATAATTCTTGTATATGATAATTTGAACATTATCATAACTCTAAAAAAATCTTTCAAAGGAAGTAGAATATTTGAAAATAGAATTAGAAAGGAAAAATCTTAGAAAGATAAAAGTTTGTCTTGGCCTACAAATTAAGCATTTAATGATAAAATATTGTTCATCAATCAAATTACATCTGAAAAGTCTTACAATGTTTTTACATGAATAAATCACATCTTGTAGGTACCCCAATGGTTGTCCAATTACTTGATGCTAATAAGGATCCTTTTTCGATCTCATGATAAAAATGAAGAACTTTTTTATCATGAAGTATTATATCTTAGTGCAATTGATGCACTAATGTATCTTGCTAATAATGCACATTTTGATTTAGTTTTCTTGGTAAGTCCATTAACAAGATATAGTTTTTCTCCAATCAAAAGGCATTAAAGTGGAACATATATTTTGTTATCATTAAAGGACTAAGTGATATAAGACTATTTTATCCATATAAGTCTAAATCAGAACTAATCAGTTATGTAAATGTAGGATTTTTATTCGATCTACATAAAACTTAATCTTAAACTAGCTTATTTACTTCCTACCACAACACTTGAAAAGTTAATTCATAATATTTGAATGTGTCAGCTCAAAAATCTCAAGTGATATTGTCACGAAGGGAGTAGATAGGTAATGTACTCTTTTCCTTAACTAAGATTTTTGTCCTATTAGATTTTTCCTTGTAAGGTTTTTAATAAGAGAGTATCTCATTACTCAAGTGATATTGTTATAAGGGGAGTAAATACACAATGTACCATTTTCCTTAACCAAAATTTTTATCCCATCAGATTTTTCCTGGTAAAATTTTTAATGAGAGAGTATCTCATTGCATATTATAAATAATATTCTTTACAAAATGAGCATCCAAGGTGGATTGTTATAAATATTATCTAATAGATCTCTTTACCAAATAATTATCAACTAACACTGTTGAGCAACTAAGATACAAGATTAACCTATGTCGTTTCAAAGATATTCGTCGACATGAGGGGAAGGAATAAACACACATTGTACTTGTTTCCTTCATTAAGGTTTTTGTCCCACTTCATTTTTCCTAAGAATGTTTTTAATAAGGTAATTTAACTAACAAAAGCTTAACATACAATGGGGAGTGTTATGAATCCATTAAATAATTGATAGTTCACATTGTCATGAATCCATTGAATGGTTTCCTTGTTATGAATTCATTGAATAATAGATTGTTCACTTTTCCACTTTATACACTCCCTCATAACTTCCTCTTAATACTTTGTCATCATATTTAATGTTATAACATTTAGTTACATAATTTTTTTTATGATTCTAAGCCTATAAATAGGGCGCATGTGTCCTTGTATATTATGTGATAAAAAGTATAAAGAAAGAAAGAATTATATTTGTTTTCTACATTCCCACGACTATAAGTTTCTTGTGTTTCATATCATTCTCAACTTCATAACAATGTCTATCTTTATTATTCATATTTATTAGGGGAAATTTATGGAGAATTTAACCTCTTAAGAGGTTAAGTGTTTTCTTTGTTAAATTATTTTTTAAAAAAATATCAAAAGAAATAAGTGAAATAAAAAATATAAATCTCAATGCAAAAAAAAAAAAACAATTTAATTTATTAGATTTGATTCAATGTTATGAAACTTAGATTAATTCGGCTAATTCAACTAGTTGAATCATCACTCGATAGTTAAAACGAATTGGTTTGACCCTCAAATCTAAAATATCCAAAAACATGATTTAATCTGGTGAAATTCGATTAAATTGGTCACTTGGAAGATCCAATCAATCCATTTTATTTTATTTTGTAATTTTAATTTCTATATTAATTAAAAAATCTATATTTTTTAATCCATAAGAATTCAACTCTAGCCTTAATATCACTTAGCCAAAAGTCTTAAAAATTAAAAATCTTAAGTTTAATGGTAGAAAATTAAATTTAAAGTTCAAATTTGATTTTCTCATATTATGATCTTATTAAATAATTTATATTTCAGTATGTAAAATGTAAATAAAAAATTTAGACTCAAAATTATATTTAATATTGTGAAAAGATCAATGTTTATTTATTATATTTTAAAAATATATTTATATTAATTAAATAAATTTAATATTTTGTATATATATATATATATATATAGAGAGAGAGAGAGAGAGAGAGAGAGAGAGAGAGACACACACACACACACACACACGTTAGTCGTTCAACAAATCAATTTGATCACTTGAAGTAGTCCAAGTTTGGTTTAATCACCTTACTGCATTGTTAATGATTGAATGGATTTTAAAACATCTTATTTGATTTGTTATATTTTTCTTTCTAATAAACTGAAAATAATGTCACTTCGTTTTTTTTTTTTTTTTAACGCTCACGTGCTCTATCTGTTGAAAGATTTGACGCCGTCGGTTAAGCCTGACGGTAAGTGCCATAGTCAACTTCCTCTATGGCTGGTCGTGGTACCGTCATCATTAACGTCATAGTAATTTAGATTTGCCAGTGCCTCCTTCAGTGTAGTGAGACAATTACTGTCATAATATTGGATTTTTTAATGTTTCTGTCATAAAAATAAATATAAAATTTATTATAAATCTCCTTATATATAAAAAAGTTCTAAATTTTAATACATAGAAAAAATTTGTATTTAATTCTTTAAACATAGCAAAAATAAAAAAAAATGAAAGGATTCAAATTCAGTAATAATAAGTTAGAAATTATAATTAGTCTTGTGAATTGGGAGCCCCACAGTATCATTCCTAACAATGGAACACATGGTACCACTCCAACATGGATTTCTCTTTTTTTTTTAGAAAAAAAAAACTGAGTATGTGAATTAAAAAAAATATAAAGTATTTTTATTAAAATAGTAAATTTAAACAAAAAGTTATAAATTTTAAAATGAGAAGTTATGTCTTTGTTTTTTTTTTTTGAAATTAAAGAAACATTGATGATATAAAAATTAAAGGAATCAAGGTCCAACAGCCCTCACTTCATTCCATATCAAAATTTTGGTTTTAGTCTACTTATATATATATATATATATATATATATATATATAAACCTTCAAGATTCTCTCTCTCCTAATTGTGGTTTGTGAAAGAATACCTTAGAAGAAAAGATGAGGAATCAATGGATTTCTCTTAATATGTTTGTCAAGATGTTCAAATTTAAACACATTGTTTCTTTTGTGAAGTCTTTGACAAATACAATTCATAGAAACACCTTTTTTGTTAAAAAAGGGGCCAACAATCAGTTGATTTTTTTTTATTGAAATATAATTTAATAATATTACATTATCTTAGATATAAGTAAATATTAAAAATTATAATTTAATATATTATGCATTTAAATAATATGGTGCATATAATTTTTTTTTTCATGCATTTTGTGTTGAGATTTAATAGTTACTAGTTATAGAGAAGTATGATTACATTAAAAGTGAAAACAAATAAGACATAGATAGTGTGGAGTAGTTTGTAATGAAATGATACATCCTTTGGTTAATAATTGGCGAGATGCGTGAGATTGGATCTCATGGTAATAGATAATCAAGTGGTTATGATAATTATTTAGGTGGCGTAACGTGTGCAGAACTTCTAAATCAAAATTCGGACAGCTTTAATTGAACAAAGACAAGATGAATAATACAAGTAATTAAGTTGAGATAATTACATGATAGAAATCTGATATTTTAACACTTTCTAATTGCTTTTATATTTATGTTAATGATAATAGATATAAGAGAATACAGTTCAGAAAGAAGATGAATGTAGTGATACCATTTCAAATATATCCCATCGGGTTTTTAGTTGCAAACAGAGGTAAAAAAAAATTAATCAGAAACTAAAATTTACAGGGATTCAAGCATTTAAGTGCACAACATATGCCTATATATAGTGCTAACACTAAGTATTGTACAATAATATTTTTAAATGAATATCATTTTTAAATTAAAAAAATTTCAAAAACATCATCCAATATCACATTCTATTATTTATGTGATCAACTTAAAATATTTTGATATAAATCTACATCCACTCATAATTTATGAAGTTTTTAATGTGACCACTAAACCTACTCCATCTTCCTTTTGACTTTAGAATGGTTATTTTATTGATAAATCCAAACTAGAATCATGCAAGATTTATCAATAAATCCCCAAAAAAATAAAAAATCAAAGATATTCCATTACACCTGATATGGACTAATTATACATGCCCAATCATAAAATGTTAAATGTGGGTATCAAATTTTAATGTCAATATTAAATGCTTATTCCTTGGACAAAAGCATAGTATTTTATGTCAAAATTGCCTGCTCTCACATGATTTTTGGGATAATCTATATGATTGAACCACAAGGACTTGAATTTTTTGTATGAGACCAAGATTCCATGTTGAGCGAACCTCTTATGGCATTGTAATCTTCACATAGATTTGATTAAGGCCTCTGCTATGAAGGTGAGCAGCATTTCGAGAGGATCATGGCTTCATGCCACCCCCTCATGTATGGTCCCTAATTGTTTGTTAAATTTTCTCACTGAGAAATGGGAACCGCAAAATCTAATAATTATTGTTTACTTCACACGTTTTGTAACATGTATGTAAAAGGGATGGAGATATTCATCCTAAAGCTGTATAATTTTCCAATATCCATCAATTAGTTACTAATTAATAGCATTTTGGCACTAAACGACACACACCAATGATGGGACTGATTCAATTGCTTGATCTGAATTATGAAAGCAAATGTTGATATAACAAAGCCAATAAGAGGTTATAACAACATTAACATTTTTTTTAATATAAATTTCTAGATTTCTGCTTGAACGGACCAAAAAATTTCTTTTCAATATACAAAATTATTTTAAATATATATATCAATTAATTTTGAATTGTTAATCAGAGATTATTCAAAAATTATATATCAAATAATTAATTACTTCGTGTAATACATTAGAGGCATAATGCGTAGTGAGGATTTCTCATTAGTTGCAAGAGATTCCTTAAAACTGTAACTTAGTGTTGGTTAAGTGGTCTCACAAATTTATCAATGTATAGTCATTGAACAGTGTGC
Source organism: Saraca asoca (assembly GCA_026873985.1). Taxonomy (NCBI): domain Eukaryota; kingdom Viridiplantae; phylum Streptophyta; class Magnoliopsida; order Fabales; family Fabaceae; genus Saraca; species Saraca asoca. The sequence continues at coordinate 7,938 of JANHAO010023200.1, forward strand.
AAATTGAGGGTCTTCCACTTGATTGGTGATGGTTTGAGACTGCCATAATTGGATCACATGCCATGACCAACTAATGCTATAGGATCCCCACCAACCCGACAATAATTAATCTCACATAACTCATAATAGAGCACCAAGAGTATTTTCAGATATAGCACCATCACTTTTCAAGTTCAGGAAATTAATTTCTTTGGGTTTTTCACTGGAGATCTTTAAGACTTCATCATCATCTTTGCCGTTTCTTCAAACCCGTTTACAACCGTTTCTCTCTCATGAAGTCCAAAAGCAGGTTGTAATAACTTATTACAAGATCTATAGTAATCGAAAATTCTATTTTAATTTTGATACTTGTATTTTATATATTACAATCACTTCTTAAAATGTTGTTTTTAAAAGGAAAAATTTTATAAAAAATACCTATTCTTGTGTACCATTTGTATCATAAATTCATACGAATCACATTTTTCATAACTATGTTTAGATCTTGGTACTGCAATAAGTGCAATGCGATAGATTGGGAAGTGCATGAGAAAACATTTAGCACTGTAAAAATCAAATAAATAAAAAAATAATGAGATATAAATATTTAATATGATTTAGTTTTTAATCTACTTTATAGATAAAGAAAATAAATAAAATTTATTAAGGAATCAAGTCATATAAAATATTTAATCATTCATCAATCCACATCTTAAATACATAAAAAAAATATTTCATGATCTTCCTTTTAACTGACATTACTTTTTTTATATTAATGATATGTATACTCTTCATCCTTGTTACAAATATTTGATCACCATAGTAAAAATAAATTGTGGGGTCTAAATATTACATAATACAAAATATTTATATGTTAAAAAACTTACTTGACAATTGATTACAATTTTTATTTAAAAAAATCAAATTTGAATGAAAAAAAACTCTAAATAGAAAATAAACATTGACAAATGAAAATTAAAATTTGAATAAAATCTAAATAGGTTTATTCAAGTGGCTCTAAACAGGCTTGTCTATATCGGATTAATTACTAAATTTAAACCCATGACAAGAAGGGAAGCAACAAACTATTAATTCAAACTTTTAATTTAATGACACGAGCCAGCATAAGTTGCTGATAGACTGTTCTGGAATCTGATAGCATTTCTCACCAATCCTTTTCAATGGCCTTTCTGGACCAGCCTTGTCCTTTGTCATATGCAATACGATGATGATAAAGAACCGTTTTCGCCATCAAACTGTACAACAGTCAACAATTGGCTGAATTCAATTCCAATGATGCCTGCCATGAAACCAAAACGGTGCATGTAGAGAGAATGTTCATGTAAGATAATTTCAAAGACCAAATGCAACGATTGCAAAGAGCATTAATTGTATAGATCAAGACCACAACATGCGGTGCAAGTGACTGTGACTGTGACACAGCAACATATGACATCCCATAATGAGGTGGTAACAGAAGAAACGCGTGGAGTTGTCGTTGAAGAACACGAAACAGAATTTAAAGGAAAGAATTTTAGCCTTAGCTTAATTCACGGTTGTACATTTATGGAGTCATAATGATAAAATGAGGAGTGTGACCGCCTACGATACATACAGGAATCGTCATGGCTTAGATCATATTATGCTGTACATGTGTGGTTTATATTTTGATCGATTCGTCTTATTCGGTTCGATTATTTTAACCCGTTTAATCATGAAAACGATCTTATGATTCCAGCTTGATTGGCCGGTTGGATCTGATTGATTTAGCAAATAGTGTCTGCAGCAATTTTAATAGCCAACTTACCACTCTAATGAGAAAATTATCCATCAGATTTGACAGAAACTTGATTCATGTGCAGTGAATTGGGGAACATCAAAAGTTATCAACTCCTTGTGTCCGTCAACTTTGTTTCTTGTCTTTCTTGTTCTATCAAATGAAAATAATTCCAAGGGCTGAAATAATGGCTTGATGTCTTTTCTATTAATGTTGCTAGCAAATTAGCACTTAGCCGTAACATAACCACGTTGTGTTTGTGTAAAATGGACCAAAAGAGAGGTTTCTATGAGACACGTAATGAGTATAAACACTGGAAATATTTAGTGAAAAGGAGAAGTGCTAAATTCATATGCATTGTTGCCAGCTGCGTGTACATGAAAATGACTTCTACGGCAATTATTGCCATGTCTAATCTATAAGCAGGGACTAAATTATGACAAAAATAGTGAAAGCTAAAATAGAATTTAATAAATATTTATATGAAAAGCTTTTAATTTTTAAGTGATTAAATATGAATTTCTTTAAAAAAAACGTAGGAAACCAAATTGCTAAAGGTAGCCTTGCCCTTGCGTGTGGGTCATTTTAGTTTTTTGGAAAATGTAAGGTAAATTCAGGTTACCTATGAACTGTTTGGTCATTCTTCCATTGATACATGTGAGGTAATTCTAATGTAAAATCTGGTTCAAGGGTTAATGAAAAATCATCCCTGCAATTCGAACTTTAATTAGTGACACTTATATAGCTTAATGTGCTAAAAAAATTATTATTTCTACAGTTCTTATATGCAATCATTTTTATTATTGTATAATAATATAATTTGAGTTAATGATTTTATCTGTTTTAAATGCAAACTAATACAAATAAACTTAAATTATGTGCCATGCATAAAAATATAAAATAATTATAAATGTTGTTAAAGATATCTTGAATTATTTCCAAGATTCACGCAGCACCATCTGTTTTGTATAGTCAGTGCTTTTATTGAATTATAATGCTTCTGACTAAATGAAAAAGAGCAACCAAATCTTGTGCCGATAAGTCCACTTTATTGTTAACTATTGCAAAATAGGAATTTGAACATTGAGTTGCACTCAACTGCTCACTTTGAATGGTTCTCAGTGCCTCTAATAGCAATTTATGTGTTCCAAATTTGCGAGTGTACTTACGCATATACGGTTTGTCTAATTCAAGCGCCTTAACTTAATTCTATTGTCGAAAAAACTATGATTTATGAGAGAGAGAACACATTTTTCTGAGTTGAAAATCTTCTTGTCCATCATTTATGGCCAAGAATATTTGTATTTAAAGGAGCTCAAAAGTTTCAACAAGATGGCTATAAGGCTATAAGGTTAGCCAAAATGCCTGTGGGCTGTTTAAGCTAAACCAATGTGCTTGGCTTAAGATTCTAGCATCAGTGCCTGTGAAACATTGAATTTGCATGTGATAGAATTACATAGTTTGGTAATCTAAGATAAAATGAGTCAAATCAGTTGGTGTTTTGAACTAGCTCAAGAGGATGATATTGGTCATTTTACAACAAAAGTTGCAATTTCAAAGACTTTTAACCACAAAAGTTTATAGAGTTTATAGTTACAGGGTCAGCTGCCTGAAGAGCTTGAACCCTAAAATGGGCCATACTTATATTTGGTGCCATAAATCTAATATAAGCTTGTGGGTGCTCGCAGTTAATTAATGTTATCACGAAGAAACATAGGTAAATTTTATATCACATCTGGGGTAAGAATTTTGCCAACGAGGAACCGCACAACTTCAATGAATTAATTATTGGGCAGCCAACCTCCCAAATACAGCTTTCTCCACTAATTAGATCATCATTACAATTAATCTCACCAACAATACCACTTTTTTCTTAAGAACCTTGCTATTATTCTTGTTACTCTTCCACACTACTCTAAACAACCTTTTGCCATCCCTCGTACTAGAGGGAAGCCCAAGGCTTCAATTTAAGCCAGCAACTTCAGCAAGAAAGGTTTATAAGGTTCTTTTTAATTACTAGAATCTGAAGTGCTAACCTCTTTACAAGCATATAATAAAAGTAGATAAGGCTTAATATCATTCTTTTTAAGTGGATAGTGTAAGAAAATGAAGAACAGTGAAGAATTCTTCAGAAAGATGAAAAAAATTATTCTCACATTAATTAGGAAATAAAACTATACACAGCTGCCTATATACTATTACAAAAGAATCTTCTAACAACCTATAAAAGAGAAAATATATTATTGTCCCTCTATACAACTCAGCAAACAGA
>JANHAO010023201.1:0-11968 GCA_026873985.1 Saraca asoca
CCGGGGAGAAGGGTTCGGCCAACTGTGGGTGTGTCTGCTGAAAATTTTTTGAAATTTCCCCTCTTTGGCCGGACCCGTTCTTACACAGATCACACAGATTATTCAAACAATGCTCATATGGGAAACAAGGGCAACAAACAAAAATCTCAAATGGAAACTTTATTCATTAAAAGACCTCAACTAGGCAGAACTACATCAGAAAGCTCTAGATACAAGCTAATTAGAATACAAAGGGGAAAACCTATAACTAAGAAGAAGGATTGTCCACAAAGGGCTTTACCCTAGCTGATTAGAGCCCGTGAGCCACCAAGGACTTCAACTTTCTTCTTCCAATGCACCTCCAGTGGGGGCACCATAGCTCTTTATTTTCTCTGGCCTCCAGCTCCCCTTCTGATTCGTGAAAAGAGCAAATCAAGAAGCGCCAAGAACTTGGCCGGCCGAATAATTGCCTCATGACAGCACTGAGAAGACATAGTCTAAGATGCATGTAAGATCCCTCCATATTGTCGGAGAAGCCAAATCTTTCGAGTTCTTTATGCAGCAGGCCATACACACCCCGTTGGAAAGCTGGAATACTGGAAACAATGGTGGTTTATCAGGTAACTCCATGGTTTACTTAGTATTATGGTAGAAAGAATTCCTCCTCCCTTCTACAGAGTTAGGGCCAGCTCCATTGAAGGATCCAAATCTATCCCCCCAACCGTCATCATTTATTGCCTCGAAAAATGCTGAGGCTGACTCACCATCAGTCATCCGACACGTGCCATGAGGAGCATGGCCTAGAGCAGATAAAACGACAGTGTCGGATGACTGAACGGAAACTAAAGAGTCTCAACTCCCAGCTCGCAAAGTGAGCTGAGAGTTGGGGAGCTTATGTTATATGTAAAATTTGGTTCACCTTAAGTAGACCTGTGAACAGCCTGAGAGTAACAAGGGATCAACTCGCGGAATGCTCATACCGTTCTGCCATCAGATCGTGTCGCGAAGCGACCTCTCTAGCTCAAACTCGTGCATGACAAAGCGAGCTCAACCCCGACTTACCCCGAGGACGGGCATGTCCCCAAGCTGAGCGATACGACCAATATAATATAACTAGCGACTTGAGAGCTCGCTATACCGAAGACCCATTCTTGCTCTGCCCAAGAGACATGCCGGGTCCACCTGCTAAAAATAATTTGCAGTAGCCGAATAGCAAGATTTTGTCTGTTCATTCTATCTCATATAATAAATGTTGATGTAATAGATTTACTGCATATAGAATTACTATTGTCACCTCCTCTCCTCTATAAATATGCGGAAGGAGCCCTCTGCAAAGGAGAGATCATCTTTCATGTTGGCAAAAACTTTGCCAAAATAGAGAGAGAGCTAGAATATGTCGAAACTTTGAAAGGGAGAAATACTATATGTTGAGATCTTTGTAGAAATACTTCCACAATAATACACTATCGTGGACGTAGGGTCCAATTTTATCGGGATTTGGTCGAACCACATTAAAAATTCTGTGTCTTTTAATTGCTCTTCCTCTCGTCTTTGTGTATTTGCTGATTTGCTATGTTTGAACTAGTTAATGGTCAGAGATCCCGAAAGAATCCCTCCATTGGCCAGAGTTTGGCTCATTATCAAAATCCGATGTTAACATGTATCAAATGAATAATAATCAGTATTTTAAAAATCAAATAAAATTTAGCAGTTCAATTAGTTTAATTGTTAATTATTATTTTATTTGATTTAAATTAATCTAAAAAATTATTTTAATGATTGAATCTATCCATTATTTATATTAAATATAATATCCAATCAAATGATAATCCCATCATTATTTGGATTTGCTCTCCGGTTTAATTTTTAGAAGATTGATAGGGATGTAATTTGCTAGAGTCCACTTATAAAATCAAAGCCACAAGTTGAATATTGCTCATTTGGAAACCCATATTTAGGTTTTTCTTTGAGTAGTTTAGGGTTTTTCAATATTATATATTAAATATAATTAAGAGTTATTTTGTTTGATAAAAAGTTCCACGAGGAGTCTAATTTTCTAGGATGTAACCTAGTAAATAAATAAATATATTATTTGATTGAATACTAATTAATAAAATAATGAGAGAAGTAGGATTTTATATAAAATTTTAATTTTTTATAAAATATAAAAATTTATTTATTTATCTTCTCTTAAATAAGAAAAATTTATTATAAGAATTTTTAATTTTTATTAATAAAATATTTTTAGATATTTTTTAAAAAATTGATGAATGAATTTATTTATTTATTTTTGTAAGAAGTTACTTCCTAGATATATTAAATGTGAACCGAGTCTTTCTTTATTTGTACACGTTGACGAGTCTTCTTTGACAGGAAGAAAGTCAACATCAACATCTATTACTCACCAGTTTACCGCAAAGACCACTTCTCCGTGATGAAAAATCAAGGCGGCCAGACATGATAGTTTGGATAATTCACAACTAATATAAATTCGAATTCTAACTCATTCATGTAAAGCTCTATTTGAACTTAATGTTGAGAATTTAAGTAGGGGCAATGAAGTAATTGTGATAACAATCAACCAAAGTCCTGCTACTCTTCAAATCTAAACTTCAGTTGGAAAAATATCACTGCTTACTTAAATGCCATGCAGAAAATGATGGGACAATTAATTATGCCATCAGCCAGATCAATTCAATTGACCGTTCATCTGCATCACTTTCGTGAATGATTGTTAAAAAAAATAAATTTCTCGAAAAATTAAATTTTTTTTAAGAAATAAATTTTTATATGAATTTTTTTGAGAAATAATAAAAATTATTTTATTAATATTAAAATAGTAAATTTTTATATAATATTTAATTTAATAATAAATTTTCTAAAAAAATTATCAAAATTATTAAAATATTCTTTAAAAGAATTATAATTTTATATTAACGTATTGATAAGTTTTTAAAAAGATATATTTATTATTTTTTAAATTTTATAAGAATGATTTTATATTTTTATTTTATTAAAAATATAAAAATTGAACTTATTCATTAGAGTTGGATAAATAACTTCTCTTATTTTGTAGAAAGTAGATTTTCTTGAAAAGTATAATTTTTTCTATTTTTTAAGTTAATAACCAATCAAATAATTGTTTTTTATTTTTCAAAAAATTAATTTCTTGTGAAATTTTTTTGCAAACTAAACCATTCCTAAATTTGGTGTGACTAAAAAAAATTAACAGTAATGTAATGCAATGCAATAAATTTGGATTAGTTTTCAATTCTATTTAATCCAGCATGTGCAATTAAGCAGTGACTAGGGTTTTTACTTCTATACACTTTTCATAAAAAAAAATTAAATATAAAGGACCTGTAAATTTCTTTGAAAAAATTTCAAACATTTTGCAATCTTTTTTCTTTATAAAAAGTGTAAATTCTTTTGTATAGAGTTATAAATTTATGAAAAGTTCGTGTTGTAACTTATGGTTAATGAAGTTGCAACATTTTTTATGTATATGTTAAATAAAAAAAAATCCATACAATTTGCAAGATTTTGTCAAAGAGTATAAATTTTCATAAAAAATTATAAAAGGAAGACTGTATATGAAAGCAAAACCTAGTAATTGATATTACTCTTGGAAACAAGGTTAAAAACAGTTGAATTATTATTATTATTATTATTATTATTATTATTATTATTATTATTATTATGAAATTATTCAGATATTTCAGGCTAAAAGTAATTATGAATTATTCAAGTTTATACAATTAACTACAGCACATGAATGTAGACATAGAATTTTTGAAGAAGCTGAAACTAGTTTAACACGAGAAAAAGAAAAAAAGGTGCTTAAATGAATATAACTAACTAATTATAAAATCATAATAATTCTAAAATATTCACCAAAAAATAAAAATAAGGCTAAAATATTTGGTATATATATCTTCCTTAAAAGGCAGAAAACGACAAACATTCTACCCAACTATGGCAGAATTAATTAACATGCTAAGGGAGACACATAATTAATTTTGTGGTTAAAAGGAGTACAAAAAGTGTTGCGATAATATCTAATCTGTCTGTGGATTAATTAAACAAGTTAGATTCCATAGTATAAACATAAAAATAAATAAATATAACAAAAGCAGACAAAAATAAGAAAGAATGAAATATTATCTCATAAAAGTAATTGAAAGTTCATTTTTTTAAATATTTTTCTTATTCAAGATAAACAAAAAATGCTGTAATTTAGAAATTCTAAAATTTAGGGTGCTAAGAATAAAAGGATTTCACTTTTTTAAAAAAAAAAAATTATGATGTATAGTTTAAATCATGTAATGTGTGTACGCATTGTCCATACCTTTAACAATTTATGTGAAGCCTTCACCCAACAAATATATTGTAATTGCTCTTTTCAATTTTTTTTTTATTTTTCATTTTAGAAACCTTTTTAATTTCTCATTTTAAATTATCAAGAATGTTTTCATTGTTTTTTAATTTATTTCTATTATTTATAATAAAGGCCCATCACTCTCATGCTAATTGATTTTTTTAATAAAGAGTAAATTAGTAAAACAAAACTTTTTTCTTCTAAAATTTTGAGTATTTAATAATTTATTTAATTCTTGTACATTTATTTAATTTTTTGTTTTTTAAAATAAAATTCTATTATATTATATATCTATCACATGAAACTGGTGAATGTATATCTGAATTCCTTTTATTCTTTTATAAATTAATGCAAGAAATCCACTTATTGGCCATAAATGCACATGTGATGCCTCACACTTCAAAGAAATAAAAATATTCTAAATGCATTTTTTTTTTCGGTTTCAGAATCCATCCTGTAAAGGATGGGAAATAACCTTTAACCTCAAGGCTATTTACAGTATCGGAAATAACCTTTAAGCTCAAAAGTTATTTTTGGTTTATGAAATATTTTATTTTTAGAAATATTTTATTTTTGAAAATCTTTTATATTTGATAATATTTTTTATCCACCTTCTTCATAAATGAGAATAAAATTTTTAACTTTCCTTCATAAATTTTATTTCTAAACATCTTTTATATTTGAAAATAATTTTTTATCTCTTGTATTAAATATGAAAAATTTTTATTTCTAATCTTTTATATTTGAAAATGATTTTTTATCTCTTGTATTAAATATGAAAAAATTTTATTCCTATCTCACTTTTTTAAAAAATAAAAAGATATAATTGATACCAAACACTTTCCAAGGCTCTTATGAGTACCATTATAGCAAACCAAAAGTTAAAACTATCATTTTTTTTAACATTTTGAACTGTTTGGGACCATTTCATTATTAATCTCTTCTTTCTTCCTTACCTTCCTTTTACCTAATTTTGGAAACTTCAGGGCTCTGATTTAGGCAAAAGAATTTTGGTTACAAAAGTAAAATGACAAATAATTATAGTTTTTCTCAACAATAGCAACAAGTTTCATTTAGTAAGAGTCATGGAACGCAGCCGGCTCTTTTGGCAGAGTTGCAGCAAACCAAAACCTCTCTTGCCTCTATTCTTTGAACTTGATCTCAAAATCATCTAAATTTTGGCTTCAATTCCATAATTATAGAATCTAAGGCTAGCTGGCACTGAACAAAGATACCAAACCAATCTACCCATGGTCCCACTTGAATGACTAAAATATATTTCTTAGATGACTTAAATTACTAATTGCAACATCAATACATATTCAGCCTCAGTAATTTACAGTAACTTTATGTTATAATAATTGTATTTTTTTTTTACATTTATTTTCAATTCCGATCACTGCAACAAACATAAATTCTAAAATGCATTCCGCGTCAAGGAATGCGAGCACAGTATATTTTTTTACATTATTTGCCACAATTTTAACATGCTTATTTTTCATTTTATCAGATGTATTTTTTTTCATAACTTTTTAATATTGCAACTATAATTACAATTGAAGATCATATTTTTGAGTAGTGGAACGGATTGAAAGAGAGGGGGCAATGACGAAACAATCTACATAAGAAGCAAAATCAATAGTGCATGATGGAAATAATTCTTTGAATACACTTTGCTGCTTAAATTAGTTCAAAACTAAAGTTTTAATATGAATACTAAGAGTGTCAATAAGAGATATACCTAAAGATTTATTTAGTTGCCGTTCACACCATTTGTTAGTGTTTTTTGAACTAATAGGAAGTATCCAAATGTTTGTGATATATGTTGGCATGAGCGAGAATTTCAAATTGTAGTTGAGGGTATAATCATATCATCAATACATATCCCTAAGTGTACTATTTACATGAGATTATTGAGAAATTATTTTATCTGTGATAAGTCTAGTAATCGAGTTATGATTTAAGCCGATCAATAAGGGATCCTTGTTATTTGATTGTGACCCCACATAGTTTCATGTTAATACTTCCATCCATGTGATTTATTTCTTTACAAGGACTTAAACTTTGTCTGTGATATTATAGACCGGTCATTCAATTGTGACTCTTTTTGGGATGGTTTGCTCTTAATGAATTTTGATTGCTCAACCACTCTACAAGACTAATAGCAACCACAACTCTAAACTATGTCAATATTATTGGTTTTGACCGCTACAAAAATTGTATGTTGTACACATGATATATGTACTCTTTTCACCACATACGAGAATATATATATATTGTGAAAGTAAAAGAAGAAGAAAAAGGATACAACGCATATGAATGTGTTGTACATTGTGAGCTTAATTAGTAAGTTAAAGTTGCAAACCTCAGCTGACTTGCTAAAGACAATCATATGCCTCTCAAGCATATTACCCTCTGAGCACAACTCATTATTCTGCATTGCTTTTAGTGCAGCATGTGGATCGATATATTGCTTTGGCAAACAAGTAACTTGATTAACACAAATTAATATATCTCTACGACAAAACTGTTCGACACAAATTCTGTGTTTCCAACAACATAGCTAGAAAGCCAGCTAAGATTAGTATTTCAATTGGTCTAGAATCACTTCAGTATCTTGGCCAATCGGCATAAACCTTTTATCTTATATTTCTCATAAGATATTTGAGTCAACTTTTATAAGGGTTAGAAGTCTCAATTTAATTTATTTAATAAATAAAGGAACTTCAACGTGAAATTAAGATAAAATTACAAGATGAATTAATCTTGGAATTCTTAAAATTCGACTAATTTATTCATAAACAATTTATTTAAATAATAATAATTGAAAATAGAATTATAGATATGGTTGGGTATCAATTAACACAAATTTTATACCTACTCTTACACTATTATATAGATTTTTTTTTATAATGTAATTCTTATCAATTGATTGCATGTAATCATAAAATTGATTTTGCATATAAATATTTAAAAGAATCGAGGAACCAAGTATGGAATCAAATAATCAAACTTTTTCACATGTTTGAAAAGTGTAATTTATATTTGTTTTTGTTATATGTGAAAATCGGTTCGTCCTGAATGGACCTGCAAGCACCCTGAGAGTGGCGAAAAGTCCAGCTCGAAAAATGTTCAAAATATTATGCCTTCGGTTTGCGTCACGAAGTGACCCTCCTGACCTGAACTTATGCTTGAGAAAGTGAGTTCGACCTCGACTTACCCGAGGACGAGCATATCCCCAAGTTGAGCGATGCGGTCAATGAAAAACGATTAGTGACCTGAGAGCTCGCTATACCGAAGACCCGTTCTTACTTTGCCCAAGAGACATGCCGGACCTACCTGCTGGAGACAATCTGCAGCAGCTGAATAGCAAGATTTTGTCTGCTCATTTTGTCTTGTATAATAAATATTGATGAAATAGATTTACTATATATGAAATTACTATTGTAACCTCCTCTCCTCTATAAATATGAGAAAGAAGCTTTTTGCAAAGGGAGATGATCTTGGATATAGGTAGAAACTCTACCAAATTAGAGAGAGAAAGCTAGAATATGCCGAAGCTATGAGAGGAAGAAACATTGTGTATTGAGATCTTTGTAGAAATACTTCCATAACAATATACTACCGTGGACGTATGGTCTGATTTTATCCAGATTTGACTGAACCATATTAAAAATCTTGTGTCTCTTTACCATTCTTCCCTTCATTTTTGTCTACTTTGTTGATTTATTATGTTTGAACCAGTCGAAGGTCAAAGATCCTGGAAGAATCCCTCCGTTGGCTAGAGTTTGGCTCGTTACCAAAATCCGACGTTAACATTTTTGGTGTCGTCTGTGGGGATCTCACCCGTTCTGATTCACTTTCTGCTGTAATGGCCAAGGAAAGAGCTACCAAAGCTTCAAATGCACAACTCCATCCTCCAGATGGTCATGTCTCGACGACAGACTCATCCACTGCTCCTGTTATCGAAGCAACCATTGGTGCTCCTCCAGCCAGCTCAGTATAACCAGTTCCCCCCGCTAAAGGGCGATGGATCGCAAACCTGACTCCAGCATCAGGAAAAGCTTGAACACATGATAGGAGAGCTAGTTAAAATAGTCACAATTTTACTACAAGCACAAGCTCAGAACATGCAAGGGCGGGTTGAAACCACCACACCTGAAGTTGAACATTCTGGTGAAACTGACCAGGAGCAAACTTCGAATCACCATCCACATGGCCAGAAGAGTAAACCAAGCCACCAATTCTCTGGCTAAAGATTGGGAAGCTTAGATGTTCTGGTGGAAGATTTCCTTCCAAGAGTCAAGCATTTGGAGGAGCACTCTCAAGCTCGAAATGACCAAGGTCACTTGGGGGAGCGAACCCCTTTCTCTAGGGAAATCATGGAGGAACCCCTCATGCGCAAGCTCAAAGTTCCAACCATTCTGCTATATGATGGAGATAGCGACCCGCACAACCATCTGGACTTGTTCAACATCCAGATGGACCTTCAAACTTGCAACTCCTTAGCATGTGTCACATTTTCCCTGCTACTTTGAGTGAAGTCCCTCAAATGTGGTTCAGGAGCCTCCCGGCTCGTAGTATTAGCAGTTAGGAGGAATGTCAAGAAAAGTTCATTGACCAGTACTGAGTGCTAAAAAGACAACTCGCGCCCCCATGCCATCTCGCTACGATCTCCTAGAGTAAGCATGAAATGCTGAAAGACTACATCGCTCACTTCAGACGCAAGGTTAATGATGTCGAGAAGCCCTCAGATGAGGCCATCCTGACTACTGTCTCAACGGGACTTCACAAAGATGGGAAGCTGTTCCAGAGTTTGTACAAGTCCCCAATTAGCAAGCTGGGTAAATTTTATGAGCGAGTTATGAAACAGATTAGATGGGATGAAACTTTTGGCTCGGACAGACCCGAGGCTAGCAGCTCGGCCCAAAACAAGCAGAAGAGTCATCGTGGAAACAGGAATGACAACCCTGACCACCAGCTCGCTAAGAAGAGCAAGGATGAACGACCCCCATTCTCAGGTCGTCACAGCACCTATATCATCTTATCAGACACCTAGGATAAGATCGTCGCAATGGAAAGGGATAAAGAGGATTTCGAAAAGCCTCTACCCTTGAAGACTCCTAGTAAGTCCAGCCTGAACCGAGGAAAGTTCTGCACGTACTATAATGAGTTCGGGCATGTTACCTCAGAGTGCTGGGCGCTGAGAGACGTTATTGAAAATCTCATCAAAAGAGGTCACCTACAAGATTATGTTGTGCAGTCTTCCAAGCAATGGCCTGGACCATCCCTGCAAGACCCCGAGTAAGAGCAGTCTCCTATTATTAGGACTATCTTTTAAACTTTTGTAACTTTTGTGAATTATATGAATATTTTGAATACCACTACTAATTTTAAATTTTCTTCGAACAGATAATTCACCTAACTGACACCCTTTTTATTTAGGCATAAGATTACCCCGACTATAAAATCGGTCACCCCTTTTATTTGGGCACAAGATCATCTCAACCACAAGATTGATCACTTTTTATTTGGGCACAAGGTCGCCTCGATTACAAGATCGATCACCCTTTTATTCGGGCACAAGATCGCCCTGGCCACAAGATCGACGAACTTTGTTAATTTCGTAGCTCTCAGGCGAACTCTATTATTTTGTAGCTCTCATGCGAACTTATCTATTTGACCATGAGATCAACCTAAGCATGAGATCGCTCACTTATTAATTTCGTCGCTCTAATGCGAACTCTATTATTTCACAACTCTCATGCGAACTTATCTATTTGACTACAAGATCGGCCCAAGCACGAGATCGCTCACTTATTAATTTTCTAGCTCTCATGCAAACCCTATTATTTCGTAGCTCTCATGCAAACTTATCTATTTGGCCACGAGATCAGCCCGAGCACGAGATCGCTCACTTGTTAATTTTGTAGCTCTCATGCAAACTTATCTATTTGGCCACGAGATCAGCCTGAGCATGAGATCGCTCACTTGTTAATTTCGCAGCTCTCATGTGAACTCTATTATTTCATAGCTCTCATGCGAACATATCTATTTAGTCATGAGATCGGCTCGAGTACGAGATCACTCACTTGTTAGTTTCGTAACTCTCATGCAAACTTGTCTATTTGGCCATGAGATCGGCCTGAGCACGAGATCGCTCACTTGTTAAATTCGTAACTCTCATGCAAACCACATTATTTCGTAGATCTCATGCAAACCACATTATTTTGTAGCTCTCATGCGAACTTGTCTATTATTTCACAGTTCTCATACTGACTTATTTACTTATTTGGCTATAGGATCGGCCCATGCAGAAGATCGCTCTAACTTGCAGCTTACTTGCGACCAAATGTTCGTGGCTTTCACACTATTTTCTGATTATGTGCAGGTCGCACAAAATTGCTCAAAGAATGCAAATATACAAAGGCAATGAATAGAAATCACAAAAGGAACATTTATTCATTAAAAGACCTCAATGAGGCAGAACTATATCAGAAAGCTCTGAATATAGACTAATCAGAATACAAAGGGAAAAACCTATGACTAAGAAGAAGGATCGGTCGCAAAAGGTCTTACCCTAGCTGATTAGATCTCGTGAGCCACCAAGGACTTCAACTTTCTTCTTCCAATGCACCTCTGATGGTGGCACTGCAGCTTATTATTTTCTCCGGCCTCCAGCTCCCCTTCTGGTTTGTGAAAGGAGCAAATCAAGAAGTGCCAAGAACTTGGCCCGCCGAACAATTGCCTCATGGCAGAGCCGAGACGACATAGTTTAGGGTCCATATGAGATCCCTCCATGTTATTGGAGAAGCCAAATCTTCTGAACTTCTTATGCAGTAGACTATATATGCCTCGGTGGAGGGTCGGAATGCCAGAAATAATGGTGGTTCATCTGGAGTCTTCATGTTTTACTCAGTTCAGAGGTAGAAGGAATTCCTCCTCCCTTATATAGAGCCAGGCTGGCTCCATCGAAAGATCTGGATTCATCCCCCCAACCGTCATTATTTATTGCCTCGAAAAAGGCTAAAGCTGAGTCACCACTAATCATCCGACACGTGCTGAAAAGAGCATGACCTAGTGCAGATGAAATGATAGTCTCAGAGGAAGACTTTGACTGAATGAAAATTGAAGAGTCTCAACTCCCAGCCTGTATAGCGAGTTGAGAGTTGGGGGATTTATGTTACATGTGAAAATCGGTTCATCCTGAATGGACCCGCAAGCAGCCTGAGAGTGGCGAAAAGACTAGCTTGAAAAGCTTCAGAATACTATGCCTTCGATTCGCATCACAAAGCGACCCCCCCGACTCGAGCTCGTACTTGAGAAAGCGAGTTCAACCTCGACTTACTTGAGGACGGGCACGTCCCCAAGCTGAGTGATGCGATCAATGAAGAATGACTAGTGACCTGAGAGCTCGCCATACCGAAGGCCCATTCTTACTCTGCCCAAGAGACATGCCGGGCCCACCTGTTGGAAACAATCTGCAGCAGGCAAATAGTAAGATTTTGTCTGCTCATTCTGTCTTCTATAATAAATGTTGATGTAATAGATTTACTGCATATGAAATTACTATTGTAACCTCCTCTCCTCTATAAATATGAGGAAGGAGCC
>JANHAO010023202.1:0-11971 GCA_026873985.1 Saraca asoca
CTGTTGGGATATCTGGACAGTGCAGATGCAATTGATCTTCTCAAAATCTCACCAATTCCTTCTACCCCAAGTTTAACTGAAATGTAAAAAGCCTCAGGTGCATTTGTTTGAGCAAGTAAGGTAGCGAGAGGTTGAATCTCAAAGTCACTATATTCATTGGCTCCTGTAGCTATACTGTTTTCATTTATTTGATGCAAAACATAGTCAAAAATCACAGTATACAGATTCTTCCTCTCTTCTCGACTTTGCAATGGAATACTGTGTCAAATAGGAGGAAAAGAAGAAAGAAAAAGAACCAGTTAAGTATTGTGACTAGAGAATAACATCAATTCAGGGCAAAATTCTACACCCTGTAAACAAACAGACGAATGTCATGAATTAAGTAGCAGTATGGAAAATTTACAGTGGCCTCATCAAGCAATCAAACACCGATCATAACTCATGGCAGTACAACAACAACAACAACAGCCAAGCCTTATCCCATTAGATGGGGATATAGTGAAGGCAGTACTTTCAGTTATTAAGGAACAGCATTTCAGTATCTTCACTCCAATATAGCAATCTGTCTCCAGCAAGTTCAAAAACTTCAAAGAAACACTGTCACTCTGTCGGTAATTATTCTTTACCAGGCTCTTTATTCATGTTCTGAGGTAGCATGGACCTGTTTCCTGGCTTCTAAAGTCTGGTTTTCTATTAAAAAGCTTACTCAGCATCAGTTATGATCTGGTCTGGTATAGTTTTAGTTATTTATTTATTTACTTATTTTTGATAGAAAAGGAAGATATTATTAAGAGAAGGAAGAAGATTGCATGAAAAGAAGACAAGCAATCCTCCACGATAAGAAAATCTTAAAAGATATGGTTTTATTTCTCTTTTACAATAGATTACAACTATTTTTCTTTAATTTTACATGACTCAGAGCTCAAAAGAATATATAGTGGAAGCATAGAAAATATGTAGATCTTGATTCTGATTATAATTCTTTCATTAGGTGGATGTAGCAGGAGTGTATATGCTTGTTCAACTCAATGTCAGACTTTATAATTCTGACCTCGACAGATGACCACCCAGCAGCCGCTTAGCTCTCTTGCTGAATCACACTTTTCAGGTCAGTCTAGCCTATCTATGTTTTTCCCATTTTTCCCTATGACCGAGTGATTTAAAAATTACAAGTTTTACAATTACATTAGCCACATGCTAACCAATCTATTCCCTAGTAAGACTTTGCCCCCAGATATGCGTATATTATATTATAAAAATGCAGAGACCATTAGTCATTTCTTTTTTGCATTGTGAGATGCCTTGGCAGTTATGGAATAAGCTTTTTTCCTTGTTTGGGGTATCGTGAGTTTGCCCAGCTACTTCGGACAGTTTCCTTGCAACTAGATACTACAGTTTTGGGAGGAATAAAGAAAAAGCTGCATTATGGGAAGTTGCAAGACTTGCAGATTTATGGTGTCTGTGGTTGGAAAGAAAATGCTAGAATTTTTAAACAGCTATATCAGTCCATGATGTTGGTGTAGGATAAAATTGGTTGTCACCTTGCCTTAACTTAAAGCTCATGATTTCTTTCAAGGGATAAGTTTGACAGATTTGCAAAGGAGGTAGAATTCTATCTTTGATCTTTGAAAGATGGTTTTCTTCGAGTTCTATTGTCTTTTTTAGTTTTCCGCCTTCAGTTCGAGGTTTTCTCTCTCTCTTTTTTCTTTGGTATTTTTCTTTCCTTTTCTATGGTAAAATAAAATCTATTCCCTGGTAAAACTTGACAGTCCAATAACCTGATGTTTCGCAGTTTTTAACTATAGCTTTCTTTCCTAACCGATAGTACTCACTGCTAGGAAATAATAAGGATTTGTTGACTGAAAGAAATAATATTAATATTAAATGCCAAACCTTACTTCTCTTTTTGTCTATTTATACTAACAAGCTTTATGATTATGAGATATATGCATACCTCAACAAAAATAAAATGAACACCTCCAATCAGATCAAGCTGATCCACAAGAAACTTGGGCTTTCTTTGAACGGCCTCCATATTGTCTTCAGGAACTTGATAAAACATGTTGGTCAGCATGGAAATGAGCTTACAATGAACTAATTCTGCCCAGGGATTTCTCCTGCTGGTTTGTATAAGTGCCTTGACAACCTAGAAGTAGATTTTAGGTAACTAAATCAGGCAGAGATATCACAAGTATATTGATACAAGGCACGGTAACAATTAACAGAGCAATGAACAGCTAGCTACATAAAGACCCAAGATAAAAACAGGCAGAAATGAAAAACTCCGTCCTTGAGTTGTTCCATCGCTTAAAAGTATTAAACCACCCAACTTATATGTAGCCTTCTAGCTTTGAAGGCAACATATGCTGTAGCTATGAACAAGGAAGGCACGATGCTGAGCAGAACAACAGCAAGGGTCTAAAATTGGAAGCATTTTTTTTTTCAACAATTTTTGCCAAATTAGTTAGTATATCATATCTCTTATTTTTATTATTCTTTTCCTTAATTTCTCTAAGTATTTATCTTTAGCCTCATTCTTTCCAATTGGCATAAAGAACAGTAAGAATCAAGTCAGCAATGAACTGTACACATAGAGCCAAGATAAAAACAGGCAGGACCTATTAACTCCATTCTTGAGTTTTTTTCATCGCTTAAAAGTACTAAACCACCCAACTTATGTATAGCCTTCTGGCTTAGAAGGAAACACAAGCTGTAGCTATGAAGAAGACAACATACTGAAGCTCAGTAAATCTAAAGTTGGAAGTATTCCTGTTGTTCAACACTTTTCTCAAAATTGGTTAGTAAATCAATATCTGTGATTTTTTATTATTCTTTTATTAATTTCTAAAACTAATTATCTCTTCCCTCCTATTTTCGTAGGTCACATTTGGATAGACATAAATAAGTGCCTATTGGAGCTTTTATATTTTGATCAGCTCTTACTCGACATTTTTTTAGAATTAGGATTAGCATATGCAAATAGCTTATTTAAGCTATGAAATTCATAAGCTCACTCACAAAGCTTGCACCAAAAAAAAAAAAAAAAAAAAAAGCTGTTGCGAAAGCTAAAAACAACTTAGGCTGAAGCTGTTTTTTAAAATTTTTGTTGATAGAAATACCCTTTGTTAGAATATATTAGGATAGAGGGTATTAAAGTCTTTATGTATCCAAGTCTCTCTATATAAATAGATAAGTAAGATTACACATTACACATTCAGCCTTTTACTATTCTATAATATTAGTGTATTTTCTCTCTAACTCGAGACTTTATTTCATCCCCAACTGAAACCCTAAATATTTCTTAGCATGGATCCCTAAGTATATCATCTGCTTTGAGCATGTGGATTTTCATGCTTCCAGCAACCAGAGAAGGTTGAGTTGCTGATGTAAATAATTTATAGTTTGTTTAGGTAAAAATGAAAACAAAGAGGGAAAAAAAATTTGTTCCAAGTTGGCTGTTTGGGCTTTTACTTGAATTGTGTAGCAGCAGCCTAGGGAGAGGCTGCAGTTATCAAGGATGAGCAACCCAAGGGGGGTCCAGTTGCTGAAGGTCCACAATTCCAAGTCTGGCAGTACCCAATTCGGCAACACGACCATCAGTGACCGGTGTTGGCCGGTTCCAAACAAGCAATTTTGAGCTTGTGGCTGAAACTGTCACTTGCTAGAATTATGTTATACATTAAGAAATTATCTTAGATTGATTATGATTAATTCTAGATTATATTATGAGTTTAAATTATATTATAAGTTTATTTATAGTGCACCCAAAGTTAAAGTTTAGGGTTTTATAATCTTTATGTTTTGTAAGAGTTCAATATAAATTAAGCATTAAATTTAGGTTTTGTTGACGTCGGATTTTGGTGATGATCCAAACTCCGGCCAATGAGGAATTCTTCAGGATCTTTGACCTCTAACCAGTTCAAGTGTAGTGGAACAGAAAGATAATCAAAGAAGAAGAAGGGAAGAGCAGGAAAGGAGGCATAAAGTTTAATATGGTTCGGCCAAATCTAGATATTATCGGACCTTACATCCACGGTAGCATGTTATTGATACAGTGTTTCTACAATATTACAATGTTCTATCTCTGTTTCGGCAGAGTTTCAGTATAGAATTCGTAGTCATCTTACAAAGGGGCTCCTTCCTTATATTTATAGAGGAAAGGAGGTTACAATGGTAATTACATATGTAGTAAATCTATTACATCAGCATTTAATGTATAAGATAGAATATGCAGACTAAATCTTCAACTTTCGGCTACTGCATGCCTTCTTCTGTAGGCGGGACCCCATTTGTCCGTTGGGGCAAGACATAACTTAGCCTTTTGCTGAGCCCTAGGGTCGCAGGTTATGCTTCCTCAGCCAGGTTGCTTGCCCCGTTTGTGGGTAATGGAGCTAAGGTCGAGCTCGCTTAGTAGCCCGCGAGCTCGAGCTGCGGAGATCACTTCGCAAAGTGACCTGAGGTCGTAGCGACCTGATCATTTCCTCGGGCTGGTTCCTTCGTCATTTTTGAGTTGTTCGAGGGTCCATCCAGGACTAAATTTTATGTACAACATAA
The DNA here is from genome assembly GCA_026873985.1 of Saraca asoca. Taxonomy (NCBI): domain Eukaryota; kingdom Viridiplantae; phylum Streptophyta; class Magnoliopsida; order Fabales; family Fabaceae; genus Saraca; species Saraca asoca. The sequence goes on from JANHAO010023202.1 coordinate 4,555, forward strand.
GCCCCCCAACTCTCAGTTTGCTTTTAGTGGCTGGGAGTTAAAAACTCTTTGATTTTAGATCAGTCAAAGTCTTTTGCTAAGACTGTCATTTCATCTGTTTCAGGCTGTGCTTCTGATAGCACGTGTCTAGCGGCCATTGCTAAGTCAACTTAACCCTTTTCAAGGCCATAAATGGTGATGGTTAGGGAAATGGTTCTAGATCTTTCGGTAAAGGTGGTTTCGATTCTATATAAGGAGGAGACAATCCTTTTTGAGTTTTACACTTAAGCAAATCATGGAGTCTTCCGATGGACCACCATTTTTGGCATTCTGGCCTTCCTTAGAGGCATGTATGGTTTGCTGCATAGGTAACTTGGAGAGCTCATCTCCCTCAGTAACATGGAAAGATCTCATATGGATCCTAAACTACGCCTTCTTGGCTCTGCCATGAGGCATCTGCCCGGTCGGCTAAGCTCCTGAGGCTTCTTGATTAGATTCCTTCAAGAGGAGCTGGTGGTCAAGTGCGAAAGGATGCAATGCTACTGCTGATTGTGCACTGGAAGAAGATAGTTGCGGCACGCGATCCCTAATAAACTGAGGCACGACCCTTCACGGTCGATCTTTCTTCTTAGTCATAGGTTTTTTCCTTTATATCTTGTCTAGTCTGTGTACAGAGCTTTTCGATGTAGATCTGTCTCGTTGAGGTCTTTTAATGAATAAATTTCTTTTACGATTGATTCGGTCTGAATCATCTGTGCGATCTGCGCGTAGTCAGAAGGCAGTGTGAGTTATGAACCGGAGCGATACCATGCTCAGGCTTATCTTGTGGCTAAATAAATGAACATATTAGTGCAAAAATCATTAAATAATAAAATAAGTTTGCGTGGGAGTTGCGAAGTTAACAAGTGAGCGATCTCGTGGCCAAATAGATAAGTACGCATGAGAGTTGTGACTTAATTAGTTTGCATGAGAGCTGTGACTTAATGGGTGAGCGAGCTCATACTTGGGCCGATCTTGTGGCCAAATAGATAAGTACGCATGAGAGCTACGACTTAATTGAGTTCACATGAGAGCTATGACTTAATGGGTGAGTGATCTTGTGCTCGGGCCGATCTCATGGCTAAATAATAAGTGTACATGAGAGCTACGACTTAATTGAGTTAGCATGAGAGCTGTGACTTAGTGGGTGAGCGATCTCATGCTCAAGGCAATCTTGTGCCCAAATAGATAAGTACACATGAGAGTTGCAACTTAATGGGTGAGCGATCTCATGCTTGGGGCGATCTTGTACCCAAATAAAAAGGTGGTCAATCTTATGGCCGGGGCAATCTTGTGCCCAAATAAAAGGGATGATCGATCTTGTGGTCGGGACAATCTTATGCCCAAATAAAAGGTGGCCGATCTTGTGGCCGAGGTGATCTTATGCCCAAATAAAAGGGGTGACTGATCTTGTGGTTAGGGTGATCTTGTGCCCAAATAAAAGGTAGTCGATCTTGTGGCTAGGGCAATCTTGTGCCTAAATAAAAGGGTGCCAGTTAGGCCAGTCACCTATTAGAAGAAAACTTAATATCAGTAGTTGTATTCACAATGTTCATGCATTTTTCAAATAAGTACAAGAGTTTAAAAGATCATCCTGATAGTAGGAGATCGCTCTTGTTCGACGTCTTGTTGGGATGATCCATGCTATTGCCTAGAGGACCACACAATATAATCATGCAAACGACCTCTTTTGATGAGATCCTCAATAGCATCTCTCAATGCCTAACACTCTGAAGTGACGTGCCCGAATTCATTGTGATATGCACAGAATTTTCCCCAGTTGATTCTGGACTTGTTGGGAGTTTTCAAGAGTGGAGGCTTTCCGAAGTCTTCCTTATCCCTTTCTATTGCAAAGATTTTGTCCTAAGTGTCTGATAAGATGCTATAAATGCTATGGTGAGCTTGGGGTAAGGGTCATTTGTCCTTGCTCTTCTTAGCAAGCTGGCACTCGAGGTTGTCATTTCTGTTCCCACAGTTATTTCTTTTTCTGTTTGGAACTGAGTCACTTGTCTCGATTCTCTGCAAGATGAAAGTCTCATCCCACCTGACTTGTTTCGTGGCCCTCTCATAGAACTCACCCAGGTTGCTAACTAGGGACTTGTACAGGCTCTTGAATAGCTTTCCATCCTTGCAGAGTCCCACCGAGATGGTAGCCAGAATAGCCTTATTCGAGGGTTTCTCAACATTATTGACTTTACGCCTGAAACGAGTGAGGTAATCTTTTAGCGCTTCCTGCTTGCCCTGGAAGATCGTAGTGAGGTGGCATGAGGGTGCGAGTTACTTCTGCAGTGCTCAATATTGATCAACAAACCTTTCTTGACAGGCTTCGTAACTACTTATACTGCAAGCTGGGAGGCTCTTGAACCACATTTGGGGAACTTCACCCAAGGTAGCAGGGAAGACATGACATCTGATCAAGGGGTTACAAGCTTGTAGATCCATCTGGATGTTGAACAAGTCCAGGTGGTTATGCAGGTCGCTATCTCTATCATACAGCAGAATGGCTGGAACTTTAAGCTTGCACGGGAGGGGTTCCTCCATAATCTCTCTAGAGAAAGGGGTTTGCTCCCTAAAGTGACCTTGGTCACTCTAACCCTGAGGATGCTTCTCCAGATGCTTGACCCTCTGAAGGAGGTCTTCTACCAAAACATCCAAGCCCCCCAGTCTTTGACTAAAGACTTTGGTGGTTTGGTTCACCATTCTGACCATGTGGATGGTGATGAGAAGTCTGCTCCTGGTTGGCCTCACCAGAACATTCTACCTCAGGTACGGTGGCTTTAATCTGCCCTTGCACATTCTGAGCTCATGCTTGCACCAGCATCATGACTATTTTAGCCAGCTCTCCCATCATGTATTCAAGTTTCTCTTGGCATTGAAGCCAGGTCTATGACCCATTAGCTCCGTTGGTGGGGGGACTAATTGTGCTAAACTGGCTGGAGGAATACCAGTAGCTGCTCTGATGATAGGAGTAGTTGATGAGTTTGTTGTTGAAACATGGCCATCCGGAGGATGAGGTTGTGCATTCAAGGCTCTGGTGACTCTTCCCTTGGCCATTGCAATGGAAATGAACCAGAATAGGTGAGATTCTCATAGAGGACGCCAAAATGTTAACGTCAAATCTTGGTGATGATCCAAACTCTAGCCAACAGGGGATTCTTTAGGATTTCTGACCTTTAATCGGTTCGGTTCAAATGTAGTAGAACAGAAAGATAATCAAAGAAGAAGAAGGGAAGAGCAGGAAAGGAGATACAAGGTTTAACATGGTTCAGCCAAATCTGGATATTATCAGACCCTATGTTCACGTAGCGTGTTATTGATACAGTATTTCTATAATATTACAATGTTCTATCTTTGTTTCGATAGAGTTTCAGTATGGAATTCATAGTCATCTTACAGAAGGGCTCCTTCCTTATATTTATAGAGGAAAGGAAGTTACAATGGTAATTACATATGCAGTAAATCTATTACATTAGCATTTAATGTACAAGATAGAATATGCAGACTAAATCTTCTACTTTCGGTTGTTGCAAGCCATCTTCTACAAGCGGGACCCTATTTGTCCGTTGAAGTAAGACATGACTTAGTCTTTTGTCGAGCCCTTAGGTCGTAGGTTATGCTTCCTCAGCTAGGTTGCTTGCCTGTTTATGGGTAATTGAGCTAAGGTCGAGCTCGCTTAGCAGCCCATGAGCTCAAGCCGTGGAGATCACTTCGTGAAGCGACCTGAGGTCGTAGCGACCTGATCATTTCCTCGGACTGGTTCCTTTGTCGTTTCTGAGTTGCTCGAGGGTCCATCCAGAATCAAATTTTATGTACAATAGGTTTAATATATCAATTCAGCCTTATTTTATTTAATTATAATATCAAAATTTTCTCCCTAATTCTTTTTAACTTCTCTTTACTCCTTCCTTTCCAAACCCTTGATATTTTCTCAATGTTTGATCAAAAAGAGAAATATATGGCAACTCAAAATCTCGGACAATGTGCCAACCAATTATATTAACCTATCTTCAACAAAGGCCACCAGCACGTAAGTCTTAGAATTGAAACCCACCCAAAACTCAAGAAGTTGACATGGAATGATAGCAATTGGATTTGAAAAGGTATACAAGAGAGAGATGAGTGCTTTGACTTACTTAATAAAGCTGCAATCTCATTTAGAGTGTATTTCATGCAAGTAACTAATAAATTAGTTTATAATTGATAAACTAGTTATTACTTGCTAACTGATAACGAAAAGTTGATAAGGTAACTGATTGTTTTAAAAGCATTTGATAAATTAACTATTAAGCTAATTTATAAATTTAAAATGGTATAAAATGACATATTAATATTATTAAATAATATATAGAGCAAATTAATTCATATTTATTTTAAAAACAAAGTATATTGATACAATCAAGAAATTCAAAATAAAATTGACTGAAATTTAATTAATTATATTTTATGATATCATATATTTATTTATTTTATTTACTTATTTTTATTTTTTTATGTTGAATCAATGGACATATACCATATATGCAATGATATTAGTTTTTTTTTATCCTCTTTGACTTTGTGAAAAAAAATATTGAAAATAGTATGCTATTAAAAAAATAAGTATTAAAAATGAAAGTTTATAATTAATTAAGACATAGATTGTTAATTAATCAAAAGAAGATGGATACATTAAAAAAAATAATTGAAAGTTTTATTCTAATAAGCTATATGTTATTTAGAGTAACTTCTTAAAAGGGAGCTTTTCTTGTCAAAAAGCTAGTGTATCAAATACTTCTAAAATATGAAAAAGAGCTATTTGGCTAAGTCAAGAAGTTAAAAACTAATTTTTTTAGTTTATCAAATACACGCTTAGTTAGCACAACTAATAAGATTAAGGAATTCAATTTTATTAACTTAAAATTTACACAAAACTTAGGGTCTGTCTGATGTATTGTATAAGAGAAACATAATAGTATAAGTAAATATTTTAACATGTGTTTAGGCCTTACACAAGATATTATAATATAGTTCGATCAACTCATTTTATATGGTCAGAGAGGATAAATTAATCCTATACCTTTAGACTTGTTACAATAAGATAGGATCAGAGTAAAATTTATTATTCTCACTTTACGCTTAATATATGTTTATGTCACTTAATCTCTTATAACCATGATGTTGATTTTGTCAACTACAATATACCCCCATCATAGTTCATCCAAGTATCTCAATTGTTTTTTTAGACAACATAATCAAATCAATTGCTTTTGGTTAGATTTCTTATCCTCTTGTTATTTTTTCTTCTTGTTTTTCCTATGACTTCATTATATAGTAGTTGATTAAAGAGAAAAATTATTAAAAAATATAGGCAAAGCATTGATTTAATTTATTATTTGATAATTTCATTGAGAAATTTGAAAAAATTATAATTGTCAAATAATACAGAATAATTTTAATATAAATGATTTTTAAGAATAAGGATAATTTTGTCCAGACAAAATTTTTAATACTATTATGTTATATATATGTCTAATAACAAATAAATGATAGTATAAATTTATACTATCAAATTGTTTAACCGATTGTATATCAAATACTCAACAATACTATATCTAATCATTCTCTTATCTTATTTTATACTATTATGTTTGCTTATCCTATCTTATACTATACTTTCATGTCCTCTAAATGCCCTCTTAAGGATTAAATCCACAAGGAAAAAACAATTAAACATCCATTCAAATATATAGGGGAAATGGAGTCATAAAAGGCCTTAAACTAGTATATGTTATGTCACATTCTTTTGAAAGAATGTAGTGATTTCATACATTATTTGATATGGCAATATCTGGACAAACATATGGGTATATGTTATAGAACATATGACTAGATTGACCTGTCATGAGAAACCATATGGAATGTTACATATGTCAATATACTTCTCATATGAAAGGTGATGTAAGTGATCCTTAGACTTAAGATCAACACAATATCTTATGTATAGAGTCATGTACTTTGATTTTATTTTATGCTTGCACTCTCAAAAAATAGATATGAATAATTTTGAGTACATGAATGTAATGATTGATTAAAATTGAATTCATCCTCCTTCATAAAAAAGGAAAGATATTTGATGCATAAAAAGAGTTTCATGTATAATCAATTAATGATACATAACAGGAGTTTTATGCATGAACGATTGTGAAATAGCACATAGTCAAACATACACCTAAGATTGGACATTTATAGGGTTAGCACTTGAACTATATGATAACAAAATATTTCAACCATTTATTTATCCTCTCACTTAGCATTTTAAGGTCTAAAATTGCTTACTTTCAGCTGTATTAGTGTGTATTTGTGATTTTGTGTCAATTGGCATCATTTTGGAAAATTCTGCATAATTGGCTATTTTGAGTAGTTTCTATAATCTAGTTATATCTTGAACTAACTTGTCCAATTAATGTGATTCTTATCTTGTAGGAAAACTAAGAGATAGATCTACAAACTTTATGAAGACCTCCAAGGCTAAATCACATGATTGGTTATCTAAATTTGGAGTTAATTTGAAGCTAGAATGCTGTCTTAGGTAGCCTGACCTCTGTGCATTCAATTGATCATAACTAGAGTTGTACAAGTCCAATTGAGGTCAAATGAAGCCCAAATGGAAGCTAACACATAATGCTACATTTCTCATGAAGATTCTAGAGCTGAAAACATCAAATTGGGTGTAAAAAATAGGTTGTAATAGAGAGGTAGAGTTGCTATAAAATGGGCCTCTGCAGAATTGGTGTTTTAAGGCCCCAATTGTCATGGATCTAAAACCCAATGCACCATCTCTCACATCAGCTAGCTGGAGACCTGAAAGAGAGTAGGAAAAGTAGAAAAAGCAGTCTACAAAAGGCCACAACACATAGAAAGAGTGGCAGAAAGCAATCAGCTACACAAACCATCATTGCCTACTCACCAAACTAGTAACTAGCTTCTCCTTTTCCTGGGCAAAGTTTTAGCCTTTTTTAAGTTCAATTTGTAAGGGAGTTTTGCAGATATTAGTGTAGAGTAGTTTAGCTCATTTTTCTTTCCTTTTCTCTGCATTTTCATGCCTCCATGGAAGGCTAAGCCGTAACCAGTCCAAGGGACTGAAAACTTGAAGATTAATGAGGAGATCTTGCTCCTTCCAACTTACATTCATTTGTTAGTTATTTCTCATCCTTTCCTCTTTGTTTTTATTATGATATCTAATTTGAATGGATCCATTTAATTTAGGTATTAATATGATTATTGAGATCTTGATAATCACCTTAGAAGAGGATAGGAAAACCAAGCAATGCATTTAGATCTTGATGGATTGTTTGTGACTGAGTTCTACATTGAACTTATTAATCATTTCAGGGATCTTTGTTATGATTAACAACAATTG
>JANHAO010023203.1:0-12013 GCA_026873985.1 Saraca asoca
ACATTCTATATTGATTTGGATATTATAAAGGTTGTATATTCATCTTATATTGCATATCATGTTCATTGCATAATTAAGATGAAGTACATTGTGAGAAGTTCATTTAATCAATCCTGTAAAAGGGTTACGCGACTGTGAGGGTGATTATCAATGGTTAACTTCTACACAAAAATGACACTAGTCGAGATCTAATAACTACGCATTATTAAGATCTATTGAGAGTAGACGATGTGGTATTTCTCATTTGATGAGCAGCTGACCCCACAAGCTAAGATGTAAGTGAGTTGCATCTAAATACACATGTGGATATGATTCAGTTAGTTTGGAGAAACGTAACTGACAATCTTGATCTTGTCTAACCCATTTGGAGATACTATATGGAGCTGCGTCATTAGTTAATCTCTAATGGTGATCGCATGACTAATCCTTTGACTTGAGATTGTGGGATGTCTTTTACATGGAAGGTTATGCTTTGACCAAGTCAAATGTGACTCTAATCACAAGGAATAATAAAGGCTTATGTTGGGTATTTCTGAAAATGTAGTTAGACATTGCCTAATTAAGATAGGATTCATTATCACTCTTTGGAGTTGATATCCAACGGTCACTCAACAAATTAGTTTAACAGATGAAATCCTTGTACAAGGTTGAATCAAGACTCAAATTGGATTTGAGTGCTCGGATTAGTTTGAGTCAAATAATTCGTGATGTTGAGAAACTATGATTAGTTATAAAGGTTGACTGTCATCTATACCTTTGACTAATCTGGATATAGGTAATGAAGGAATTGTATCATGCATTAAGATCAGCCACAGACAGGCTTGTCACCTTTATTGACTCCTATCGAAATTTGGGTAACTATAATGGCTTGCTAGAGTCCGCTTATACTTAAAGTCCAAGTGATTAATTTGGAGAAATTAATCAAAATTAATTGGATTAATTTTGTATGCCTTCAAATGGTTTGAAGGGCATTATGGACTTTTGCCAATATTTTGGGGGCCTACTGGGTCACACGCATAATGGAAAATGAATTATGGCCAAAGTTTGGATATATTTTATATTCAAGGACCGAAATGTACTTTATTGAAATCACAGGGGCAAAACTACAATTTATTGAAATTGCAGGGGCCAGATTGCAATTTATAGAAATTACATGGGTTGAAATGCAGTTTATGGAAACTGCAAAGGCCGAAATGGAAAAATGGTTTTTCGGTTAAAGAGTGTCAAAACGACGTTGTTTGGCCGACCCTATATAAGGCCCAAACGCTGTGTTTTGCAGTAAGAGAGGCCAAACCAGTTGGTAAGATCGACCGGTCAAAGACCACGAGCTCCTCCCTCTTCAGTCCTGACAAAATCTTCTGGTTTAGAACTGGAAGTCTGCTCCTTCAGCTTGGCTAGCACCTTGGGAAGGTAGTAGAGGCCTGATTCAAGCATTTTCCGGCGTGGATCACCAATGGACGCAAAACAATTGGGCTTGCTACGGTGACTTGCCATTTGGCCATTCCGCTGCATTTGAGCTGGAACCAAAGGTTGGTTGAGCTCTTATCTTGCTTTATTTACATGTATTTGTGGATTTGAAACCAAAACCAACGGGATCCAAAGTGGGTTTGTTTGGTCACTTTTTAAAAATTTTGAATTTTTGATCAAGTGTAATTCGAGCAAACCAACAGGTTGATCACTAGGCAAGAGTCATTGGCGAAGACTAGATGCAATAGTGCTGGTAGTGAGAGCAAACATAAGTCGATGACGGTCAGGTCTCCAGTGTAGGTTTATTGCAGATTGAATGCCAATCACAATGGTCCGGTTAGATGTCTGATCAAACACCAGAAAGGTGACAAAGCAATGTTGACAAAGAGAAAGGACAAGTAGATTGGAGATATGGCCGGAGATAGGGGATCTAGGTTTAGGAAAATTTAGGATTTCTCAGAAAAAAATTTTGAACTAGCTCTTAATACCATGTAGAGAAATAAGAGCATAGGAAAAAAATACTGATCAATTAAAATTTAAATAGGAGTACATGTATATATAATAGACAGGCTCTGTTGACTAGATACTAATTGGGCCTTGAGCTAATTCGACTATTTACATAAGATAACCTAAATATGATATAATACATATTTAAATAATCTAACAATTATAAATGCAATGAAGTCATAACATATAAATATGATTCTTTTTGTGTTCGCATGTTTTACAAAATTTGCTTTGTTAAGAAGTTAGAAAGGCATTATTATGAGAATCTTATGCTTTATTCTCGAGATAAAATACAGGTTCAAGGAAACTCCTTCCAGAAGAAGGTATCACTTCAGGATTGGCCATTTTGTTGAGTTGCTTTTTAGCTTTCAATAGAGAAGTCTTGATTTTCATTGTTGTAAAGTATTTCATGTTATAGTATTATAACTTGGGTTGAGGCAACTAATCCCCATCTCTATTTTGATAACTTAGTTTGTCATAAACTTGATGATCTTTATAATGCTAGAGAGCTTGAAGAATACGTGTTTGTAAATTTCCCTTTCATCCTCTGGTTTTGCTTTGATATGTTTCATTTGACCTCCTAATGATGCTTAGTAAGAGATGTAAATCATCCTAGAAGAAGCGCCTAATGTACTACATAACAGAATGATTTCTTTTGTAAATTCATTCTGATTTCTAATCTACATTGTACACTTCCTTATCCAGCCATTATTCATCAAATAGAAAATTATTTAGTAAAAAATTATTTAACAAGTATTTATTAATTATTATAATCACTTAATACTTATTTAATAGTTATTTATTAATTATTTAATAATTGTAATAATTTATATTTATATTTAAATTTTAATTATTTGATAATTATATATTTTAATGTAGATAATTAAGTAATTATTTTGATTACTTAATAATTATTTTTGTTTAATTTTTTTGGTTTGTTTTAGACTATTTATTCTTTATTCATCCATAGATATATATATATATAGGGGTGTAAACAAGTTGAGTTATTCGTGAGTAGCTTGAGATTAGTTCGCAAAAAGTTCAATTTGAATTTGAATTTAAATGAGTTAAGCTCGATTAATGTATGGGGCGAGCTAGAGCTTTATATTACTTAGTTCAAATTGTTTGTAAGCTTAAACGAGTCTAATAATAGAAATACATTTTTTATTTTTATATCATATCTAAATAATATAAATATAATAAGAAAATAATATAAATAAGTTATATTAGTAAATTATAATATAAATAATATATAAAAGTTATATTAATAAATTATTATACAATACATAAATAATACCTAAATCAGGTAAAGGTTTTAAGTCAATTGGTCTTTAGTTTTTTAAAATTTTTTTAGTTTTTTTAACTTTTTAACTTTTTTTATAGTCCTTAGACTCTTCACTCTCAATCTTTTCCAAACTCTTAATCTTTTCCTAGCTTTTTCTAATGAGTAACAAGATTATGCCTTAAACCCTCACTTCATCTACCAAAGTACCACACCATTATAAAACTTGCAACCTCAAACCCTTACTCTATCATGCCGTCATCCTTACTCCATCTACCATCTCACCTTCAAGTCCTCACTCCACCACGTCATGCTTTAGGTCAAGGTTTGGTAGTTTAAATCTTCAATATTCTATCACTGATGACGAATTGATGCTTCAAGATCAAGACTTGCTTCAGCAAAACAGGTAAATCACATCTTTCTATCTATTCCTCTTTTCGCCATCAAAATAGCCTACTATAGTCAAGACTCAAGTAACAATTTAATGATTCTCTTATCAGATTTAAGAAAGCCCTATAGGAAATGTCAAATTAGGATTATATGATTATCTAAGCTTCTTTATAGTGAGTGTTTATATATATAAGCTCCGGTTGTTTTCAGTGGTGAAATCTTTAGCTTAAGCCTCAGTTTAATTTGTTTCAAATCAATAATAAAATTTCAAAATACTTATAAAAATAGAAAATATATGCACTATATTTTGCATGTGTTATTAGATCTTTGTGGCTGCAATTTTTTTTCTGGTTGAAAGGCTTCTTTGCAATGTGTGTGTATACATACTCTAGTTTGTTTTTAGCAGTGAAATCTTTAGCTTAAGCCTCAGTTTAATTTGTTATAAATAAAAAATAAAATTTTAAAATACTTATAGAAATAGAAAATATATGCACTATATTTTGCATGTGTTATTGGACCTTTGTGGCAATCAGTTTTTTTTTTTTTGGTTGAAGGGTTTCTGTACAGTGTGTGTGTGTGTGTGTATATATATATATATATATATATATATATGCTCTTGTTGTTTTTAGTAACTAAATCTTTAGCTTAAGTCTCAGTTTAATTTATTATAAATCAAGAATGAAATTTCAAAATACTTATAGAAAGAGAAAATAGATGCATTATATTTTGCATTTGTTATTAGATCTTTGTGCTGCAAGTTTTTTTTTCTTGGTTTTAGGACTACATTATAGCTTTTATTCTTTATTTTGTTATTCTTCCCTTTTAATCTTTAAAAGCCTTTTTATGACTACATTTTCATGGTTTTGGTACTTGTTTATGGATGAGTCATTAACATATGGTTTATTTTTAATAAACATGTCAAATAGTCCATTTGAAGTGGCATCCAATCAGCCACTGCCTTTGAGTGGAAGTCAAGTTCTAAGTTAAACATCAAATGTTCTGCTAAACAGTAGATTGAAGATGTTGATGACAATCCACTTAAAAGAAATGAAAGCGCACCAAAACATGTAAAGTTTTGTTAGAGTTTACTGAAGTGGTGAATCCAAATGGCACTATGGAGGCCAAGTGTAATCATTGTCAAGAGGAGCTTTCCATTTTGAATAGTGGCTGCACGTCACATATGAAAAAGCATATAGATAGCTATTTTAAATGGAAGCTTGCTCTTAAAAGTCAAGGACAATTGAAGCTCCAACCAATTGACTCTTCTATAGATGCAGAAAAACCTTTTTCTACAATAACCAAAGGAAGGTTTGATATGTCAAAGATGAGAGAGTCAGTTGCAATTTGGGTATTTATGCATAAATGTCCTTTCAATATTGTTGTTGAAGAAAAATAATTTAACATGATTCAAAAAAGAGAAATGCTTGAATGGAACAAAATATCGTGTGAATCATGTAAACCTAATTGTGAAGTAGTGTATGAGATGGAACCAAAGAAACTAAAGGAGACCTTTAAAAGTGTTTGTAAAGTCAACTTGACAACAGATTTATGAAAGGCAAAAAATCAACAGGTTATGTATATGGTTCTCACAAGCTATGGAATCAATGCAAATTGAAAATTGTAGAAGCATGTTTTGAATTTTGTGTGTCTAGATCCTCCTCGTTGTGGAATTGAAATCAATGATGAAATTTTCAAATGTTTGATTGAGTGGAGAATAAAGAATAAGGTATACACAATTTCACTTGACAATGCCTCCAATAATAATACTAAGGGAGATTTTCACAAGAAAAAAATTGTTATATAGAGGGAAGTTTGTTTCATGTTCGGTGTTATGCTTACATTCTCAATATCATGGTTCAATACAGGCTTCAGGAGATCAATGACATCATCTATAATGTTCATGAAAGTGTTAGATATTTTGAAGATAGTAAAGTGAGGTCGAATGCATTTCTAGAGATTATATAACGACTTCAATTACTGACAAGGAAGCTTACACTTGAGTGTAAGACACATTGAAATTCAACTTATGAGATGTTATCAAATGCTATTCAATTAAGAAGCTATTTTTTCAATGTACAAGGGAGAGATACACACTACCTTTATTGGCCAAGTGAGAAAGATTTGGAAAAAAGTAGAAAAGTTTGTTCTATTTTAGAGGAGTTCTACAGAGCCACTCATTTATTTTTAAAGATGGAGTATCCAACTTCAAATCTATTTTTGCATAAGGTTTACACTATCAAAGAAATGCTAGACAAAAGATCTAAAGATGATGATGAGTTTATATGATCAATGGTAGTAAAAATGAAGCAAAAATTCGATAAATAATAGGGGAGTATAATTTATTGATGTCTATTGCCATTGTCATAGATCCAAGGTGCAAGATGAGGGTAATTGAATTTTGTTTTTCCAACAATTTATCCACCAACTAAAGCCCAATTGAATGTCTTAAAAATTTGGGACACTTTGTATGAGTTGTATGTTGAATACGTTGCCTTGCACAATTCTAAAACAAGTGAACATAGTTCTTAAAGTAGCTCAATTACTTTTAGTAATGGAAGCATAGTATCAACTTATTCTTCTAGTTGGTTAAGATTTAGTCAATTTCTTTGAAAAGTTGAAATCATTCAACCACAAAAATCTAAACTTGACATTTATTTAGAAGAAAGTGTCTATATTTGTGATGCTAATAGGCCTAAATATAATGCACTAAGTTGGTGGAAGGCTAATGACTTGAAATATCGTATTCTATCTAAAATGGCCTGTGATATCCTTGTCATACCAATCACTACAATTGCTTTAGAGTCCACTTATGGTGTTGGAACTAGAGTTATTGACAAGTATCATGCCAAACTAGTAGCTAAGATAGTGCAGGTTGTTTTTTATGGGGGAGATTGGTGTAGGAAATGACATGGAGAGAAGAAAAAGCCAACTGTAAGTATTTTAATTACTAGTTCAGAATTTAACTTTAAGTACTTCATCTTTGACTTCAAATATTTTTTCTAAGTTCTAATTTTTTTGCTTTTGTAAGTTCTATTTTGTTGGTGCATATTATTTTTATTATGTGATATTTTTACTTTGTGGAAGAAGAAAAATTCCAAGGAAATTACATTTCCAATCCCTTAGGTTTAGGTTGTATCTTTTTGGCTTTTTGAATGCATTTGTGCATGAAGAAGTATGTTGTGATATTTTTTACTTTAGTTGTAAATTTAAGTGTAACTTTTAAAATGCCATGTGTTGGAAATTTAGTTTCAGATGATTGGGAGAATTTGGATTTTTTTTATTTGGATTCTTTAGCTCTCACTTTTAGTTGTTAGTCTTCATTGGAAAATTGTTCTATTATGTTGAGAATTGTCATTTTCAAGTTATCATGCTTTACTTGAAGTAAGTAGAGTAAAAATTTTGTAGTTTTTTTAGGGTTTGGTTGATTAAACTTGAGGGTTTTACTACTGGTTGTATCACTTAGCTTCTTAGGATTTGAATGGGTGGATTGTTTGATTTGTTTGGTGATTTGTGATTCTGTGACCTGCTATGGCTTAAACAATTCATGTAAGTTCATTTAGGCTTGTATGTATTCCATGCTAGAGCTTGAGCTCAAATATTTCTGGCTTAATGAGAAATTTGGACTAAATAACGTACAACTCGTATAAGCTTATTTAGGCTCATATTCAAGTCAAACTTGAGTTTGAGCTCGAGTTTTTCAAGTTTGGTGAGTTCAAGCTTAAGCTCATTTATTATTACCGACATAGGGCTTGAACATGCAGATGTTCAGCTCAACTCGACATGTTTCTATCCCTAGGTATGTGTAATTGAATTTAAGTAATTATATACATGCATACATATGGATAAATCTATGTTGCAATGATCAAACAAATATAAAAATTGTTATATTTCATAAAACATTATATTACTACAACTCTTATGAATTAGTTAGCTTTTCCATAGATGTGAACATTGAAGTTGAGATCAAGCATTAATAAAGAAAATCACAAATTTTGTAAAACATATGAATTAGTTAGCTTAACCCTATGATTTGGTCAAAAAAAATTGTAGGAATACTTTTCTCTCATATATAAGTATACTAAACCCTCCAATAGAGGAAGTGGGGTTAATGTTGACTTTAGCTCTATTTTTCAAATGAGTACATTTATATTTTGCTAATAACAAACGATTTCGGATAAGGTTATCTTGTTTATTTTCAATGGATCAATCTTGGATGATTTTGGTTCTATTAATAAAGACTTAGTTGAGGCCCTGTTTAGTCAAAATATAAAGGTATAAGTTTATTAGAATCTAGTTGAAAATTTGGAATTATTTTTAGAAGGTTTACCTCATGAGTTTGCTTAAAAAAACTTTTTAAAAATTTCTTCCAAAACATGCAAATATATTCTCAAATGATTTATCAATTCTTTAAATTTAGAAATATGTTTTTAGATTAAAATATAAGGTTTGAAATGGTTTTCAATGACTTTAACTTGAATTTACAAAATTTATTTTCCAAACTTTGGCCTTGTGAATTCTCCCAACTACAGGGCATGTGTTAGATAGTTTTCAAAATCTGGCAATTCAAATTGGACTTTCAACTACTTTTTTGTGATTCTGATTGCAAATCTCTCAGGGGTGCTAGAGAGTTTGCAATTCAAGAATATGTGAATCAGGTTTTACATTATATTTTTTTTTTTTGAATCATAGAGCTTTGAACTGCCTTTTTGCAACTCTGATTATGAGTCCAATCAAATTCAAATTTTAAACTCATGATCATGATGATGATTCTAATAACAAAGGGTAATTTTTTGAAATAACAATCATTTACTGTGTGTTATTCTTACTTGCTATAAATATCGATTTCACACATTTTTTTCATTGTGAAACCCTAATATCTCTTAGGCAAATACTATCTATTTCATCTGTGCTTTATTAATTAGCTTGATTTCTAGAACTTGAGTTAAATTTGAGTGAATCTATATCTATAATGCTTCAATTTGTAATTTAAACTGCTGAGTTCTTTCAATTTCTATCATTTCTCTTCAAACACTTTAGAAAGAGTGGTTAAGCTCTTTGTTTTTCTTTTGTAAGTGGGTTTCTTAAAAGATTTTTTTTATTATAATTGAGCAATCACTATAAAGACTTCTCTTAGTGCCTATGTTAAACTTTGAGGCGTTATTGGCTTCTTTAAGCACTTGGTTTAAGCTTGAATGAATAGTGGAACGAAGCTTGTTTCAATATTGAAGAATGAATATATATCTTAGAGTGGATCTTCAAAGGGGAACCATTATAAAAATCTTATGTTTGATTTTTCTTTTCCCACTCTCTTTATTTTCTAACAATTTATATTGTTATTTATTTTGCCCTTTTTTATGTTAAGAATTTGGCATGCTATGCTTTTATTGTTAAAATCTATTGAATATTTTGTATTTATTTGTGCCTTGCCTATATACAGTTAAATGAATAACTTTGCACAAGTGTTTTAATTTGGTATATCTTGTGTGCAAACACTTTTATTAAACTATCTTTGGTTTGTTTGAATTAAAACTATCCAATGACTTTCCAAAGTTAAGAGATTTTCAAAGAAAATTTTAAAAATTGTGAAAAATTTAAAAACACCCAATTCAACTCTCTTGATTATAGGTTCCCTAGTCCTACAATTGGTATCAGAGCTATAGGCTCTTGTTTAAACCATCTTAAGAGGATCCATGGAACCCATTGAAGGCACTTCTTTGAAAGAAAGTCTAAATGTTTCAAAACCTCTAATATATGTTGATATTTTTAAACTTCCATTCTTTGATGGTTCTTATTTTAAGTTTTGGGAAGGAAAAATGGAGTACTTTTTACCTTCAAACTAAAGAGTGAATAAGATGATGATTATAAAAGGAATTTTGCTTTGAACATTAAAATTATGAAAATTTTACATAACAGTTTGAATGATGATGATGCTTATGCTGAAGTTTCTAAATGCTCTAGTGCCAAATGCCAAAGATATTTAGGACACTCTTAGTGATTTCTATCTTGATAACATTATCTCTTTTGATAAGAGTGTTTGTGTTGAGCATGAAAAGGAAAAGGAAATAGAGCAAAATATTTTCAAGGAAAATTTTTAAGAGGATTTGCAAAAAAGTGAAATGTGTTCCATGCCTCTTTATTAAGAATTCCAAAAGAAAGAATATGATGATTCCAAAAAAGAGTTAATCAAGTTTCAAATGGAAGAATCAAGTTTTATGATTCACAAGACTTAGAGGTATAAATTTCTAATTCTAATATTAGTCCTTATTATGATGTTTTACATACTCTCAATGAATTACATAATCATAGAATATCCATAACATTTGATTGTTCAACTTCTTATACTTTCAAATTGAAAATGATTTATTTCAAGAGGATGTTGAACACTCGACTGATATACTTTCCACGTCTTGGAGAGAAGATATAGATTTTATTATTGAAAAGTCTAGAAAATCTTTTAGCAAGTTTGAATAAAAGTCTAGTTTGTATAAAGTGCTAAAGTTTTCTAAATGTGTTTTTTTTAAAAAAAAAAATCAACTTCTTATGAGAATTCTATTATTTGTAATTATTGTGGTTATTGGGGTTATATTTTTCACTTGTGCACTATTAAAGGAAAATCTTGTGTGAGAAAGAAGAAAATTTAGGTTCTTAAGGTCTAAATGTTTGAGTATTAATATTAAAGGACCTAAAATGAAATAGGTACCAAAAAATCCTCCTAGTACTTTAGTTATGCAGAAAATTTTTTAAAAGGATGGACAAGTTAGGAAAGCAAGAAGGATTGACATAACTAAAACTTCTCAAACACACATTGGTGAAGTGCCAAAGCTTAAAACTCTAAAGGAGAAGCAATAGGTGTGAAAGAATCATCCTCTCATTACAAAGCATTAGGTATCAAATTCTCAAACCTCTTGTGTTATTCTATTTGATATTCATTAAAAAAAAAGGTGAAGCATGATATAATATTCGAAATTTTCTAAAATTAGATTTGGAAATAAAATAGCTTTACAAATCCAATAAAAGGGGAATTAGAATTTTTGGAAAATTCTAAAATTATAAATTTTAAGACATGAAGAGTCTGAATATGATAGAAATAGATTATATAAATTTTAGAAATTATCAAATAATCAAAACTTTCATTGTGGATGCCCAGAAAATTAAATTTGTGTTTTTGAAATTTAATTTTTGGAAAACTTCAAAAGGATCGAAACTAGGGCTGCGAGAGCCTAGCGGATAAAAAATTATAGTTATTATAAAAGTAATTAATTTAACTGATTTATGGTAAAATTTCATGGCCATCAACAATAAGTGAGTACACCAAATTTAGAATTGAAATTCAGAAGATAGGAAGGTGTATTAATAAGGAAAAGTCAAAGACTTAAGTTAACTTTTTCTTTTCCTAAAATACCCTTCCTTAGTCGGTTCCTTTCTTCCTCTTTTTTTCTTGACTTTATTCGATTACTTCTTGTAGAAACACACATTACACTCTCCTTCTCTCTCTACAACTCTTTTTCTTTCTTTTTAGGTAAGCCTTCATTCTTTCATGTTATTTTCTCTTATTTTTTACAATTGATACCTTTCTTCTTCCTCTTCAAATTTAGCAAGACCTTGCTGATTCATGGTGAAAAATTTGAGTTATAAATTTTTGAAATTTTTAGTCACTATTCATGACATTGTTTAACCCATGAACCCATTTGATTTTTCCAGTGTTTTAAAGCTTAAATCTATGAGATATAACTTGTTTTGTTGCCTTGGAACTATAATCTAATTATATATGATTGGTTCAAGATAGAAAACCTTGGAAAATCGGAGAGTTATTGTGCTCTTCTTTTTGTTCTTAAAGAAATATGGAAGATTTTGTGAAGCTAGTTGTGGTTTCTTATTTCAACTGTCAAGATGACTGATTCTTACCTTTCTTGTAAATTTTTGTGTGATTATTATTTTAGATCTATTAAATATGGTGTAAGTTAAGGAAAAATAGACATTTGTGATTGTATAACAAGGTTTAAGTTTAAATGGACTTGATGTTATGATGGTTTTTTTTTAGTGGAAAAAGCTAAGATTTGTGCTTGTTAAACTTTTAAAATAACTTGAGTTAAACTCCTTTGGTTTGGTACAAGTTTGTATAAGTTTTTCCCTTGTTTTTCTACTACTGCCATGAAATTCTTGCCTATATGAATCGAATTATAATTTTTGAACTAGATTCACAATCATTGTCACGATCCAATTCCCGGATCCGTGACCGGCGTAGAAGGTCACCATCAGGAACCCCTTTCCTTCAGGAAACACCCTACAAGCCTTACCATGCAATAAAGACATAACACCAATGCACATAATTTCTATTAATCAAACAATAATTTTATTATCTCTACC
>JANHAO010023204.1:0-11968 GCA_026873985.1 Saraca asoca
GAATCAATCCCAAAACCTAAATCCCCACAATCCCCAAAAACATCGAAATTATCAGAAACCCTTTTCCCCTTAGTATCAAGCTCAACATCCCCAAATACCTCTTTATACTTTAAGAAATTCTCCCAGTGGTTTTCGCCGTCTTTCCAATTGAACTCATCCTTGGATACGCGGATCTTCTGCTTGACGCCCAAGTACTGGTGGCGCATGTTCTGAACCTTGATGGAGACATCGCGCCATGACCACTTGAAAGGGAAGGTGACAGGGTCGTGAAGATGGTGGACGGAGTTGACGTGATCGGCGACGGGCTTGAATTTCTTCTCTCGGGTCTTCAGCTTGGCTAAGGCGCCGGAGTTGAGAAGCTCCGAGTATTTAGAGAGGAGAGTTTGCTCTTCTAGTTCCGACCATTTCTTGCGCTTCATTCGGGGTGTGGATTTTTGAAGTGTGAATCAGAAGCGCAGAGAGAGAGAGAGAGAGAGAGAGAGGGGGGGTGAACCACCTACGATTTATGTGGCGAAGTGTCTGAACTTTGATGAGTCGAAGACACAGGAAGTCGAGGTTCCAGATCACAGCTACACACCTATCTACTCTCTGGAAAGGTCTCTAATGCCGTACTCCCGCTTGTTATCTTAGATATTCTGATGTCTAAAATTAACTTGTTAGTATTTTGACATCTAAAATACAACGAATGATAGTACTCATATTCTCGATGCTATATTATAAATATTCACAAGCTATCAATTAAATTTTGTGTATTAAAATTTTTTTGCAATTTTTAAAGAAAATTTAACATAAAAATTATAAATGTTGTAATTTTTGTATATAATTTTATGATTTTTAAATAAAATTATAAGTTTTTATGACATTTTGTATATAATAAGCACATAAAAATTATATCTTTAATATTTAAAATTATATAAAATAATTTTTTTAATTTTTTATTTTATGAAATTTTTAAAATGTAAACTGATACCAATTTTTTTTAAAAATATGTACTACACATTTGTTTGATCCTTATTATCATTGATGATTTAAAATAGAGGTACGCTGGTAACATTTTTTTATTTTAAATAATGTCTTTTATGAATAATTAATTTTTTAAAATTCTTAAATAATATAATTTTTGAGAAAATATCATTTGAACTCATCTCTTTAACAATTGAGAATTTTTTAAAATCACATTATAATTAAATTTTAACTAATATTTAAATAAAAATATAAAGTAAAATCATTTCAAAAATCATATAGTCCCTTAAATTTTCAAGTTGGGCATTTGATGTCCAAAATTTGGTCCCACCCAATATCAGTCCTTCAATTATCATTTTGTTGTAACCTTTTGTCCCTCCATCAACAATTTCAGGCCAAAGTAGATAGAAACTGCCGAGATGGAAAAAAATTATGGGCACCAAATGCGGCTTTTTGATTTACATGGTGTTGTTGGAGAAACATTTTTCGTCAATAGAATTAAGGTAAAACTATTTTTATGGAATTAAAATAATTATATGTTAATTAAAATAAATTTAAATACTAAACTTTTAAAAAATTAAATATACGATTAATGAAATTTTAATCAACATATAATTATTTATGATATATATTTGATTTAATTTAATTAAAATTAAATTTACTTATTCATTAATTTTAAAATTTGGGTTGGTGGAAAAATTTTCTCATATACTGCTTTTTGTTTTATTGCTTACGTATTCCGATAGCCTGGCTAGGAAGACCGAAATCAACCTGCTCATGTGAACACAAAGACAATGGGAACGCCGGCCATGCATCCATAAATACTTTTGGTTATACTTAATTTGTTTAAATTTAAATTATATATTAACCCATAAAAATATATCATTAAATAAATGAAAACTAATACATTGAGAAAAAATAAAAAATAATGTATATATATTTTTTATTAATTTAAGACACATAATTAAATATATCAATACTAAAAATAGCCTAAATTGGAGCCTAAATGTGTAGGTTTAGTGCACGGTGATCCATAGCCATCAGATTCAGATAGCAGAGACACGAATATGAATTTATTGTAGTTGGAGATCAACGGCATCAGGTACAGTCTAATATGGGTCGTTCGATTTACAATTCAATGATTCAGATCGTAATTTACAGTTAAATTATTTTATTCTTAAAAAAGAAAAAAAATTTAAAAACTGCGATCTGAATCGTCGGATGATAAATCAAACGATTTAGATTGAACTGTAGCTGATGCAGTTGTCCTAGCAACCGCAACGAATCCAAAGACACGGGCAGAGGCAGTGATCTCATAATCCACTTTCTTTCTTCCTTCCCTCGCTGCAGGCCAAAGCGCTGAGATTGCCAACATTGACCATGGCCACAATTTAAAAATAAAAAATTGATAAACTGATAGTATTGTCAAAACTAACATTTTCACGACAACGTTGTCATTATATCATCCACATAAACAATTTCACCTCGATGTTACTCATGAAAAATGTTTCTCCAACAATACCATATAAGTCAAAAGACGCACCAAATGCACAGTATCTGTAAAATTAGGGGACCAAAAGATCAGTCTGATTTGAAGACAAATATAAAAAAAACTGACAGCTCTAGAATGTAATGAAATTATATAAATTTCTCTTTTTCTTTTAAAATATATTTAGATTTTTTTTTGAAATATATAAAAAATATTATACTTAAATTTAAATTTAAATTTAAATTTTTTATCAATGAAATGATACAAAAAGATGATTATATATTCAAATCAAATAATATAAGATATTTTAAATATTTTATGATTAAAAAATATATTATAATTAAATTTAAATAATTAAAAAATTATTATACTTATATAAAAATTTAATTTTTTTATTTAAACTTAATCAAAAAATATCTTTAATTATAATATACTTAAAATATCTTATATTAATAAATTTGAATTATATGATCATTTTTTTATCATTTTTGATGAAAAATTTAACTTTAAATTTAGGTATAATATTTTTTATGTTTTAATGAAGGTTTAATTATGTTTTTAAATTAAATAAAAAATTTATAATTTCATTAAAACTTAAGATTGGTGAATATATTTTTTTCTAAATATAAAGTTAATGTAAATAACATTATTCATACAGAGCAAATTGTCAAGTTATTCATAAGGGACATAATTAACCGGCCAATGGCAGGGAGCTACTGCGGGGGCCGGTGAAGTACACATTGCGTGGTTGGATAGGAATCACACGTTTGCACATCCAATTAGATTGCCTGCACTTGTTACTGAAGTTTCTCTAGCAATGGTCCATACGTTTTTGGCATTTAATGTGAACCCAGTTCAGTGTTTTATTTCTCTTTTAAATAAAAAAAAGTTATTAAATTTCACTTAATTAAATTCCTTTATTGATTTATCATTTAAACATTTAGCAAAATTATTGATATATTAATTTAATGAAGTTCTGTATTTATTGTATCATGTATGTATCATTGTCAATGCATAAGGTATTTTTTATATGAGTATTTTTGTTAATGATTTTAATAACAAAATAATAGATGGACTTCATTGAATATAATTAAATAACTTAAAATGTGGTTGTATTTCAATACGTATTCAAGAAAATTCGTGTTGGTATATATTTCTATAAGTTTTGTGAAATTTTTTTTTATTTTTTATAAAATTAAGAAAAATTTAAAATTTTTATATATAATTTTGAATGATAAAATTATAATTTTTATTTATTTATTATACATAAAATCTGTGTACACTTATTTTTTTTTGAAAAATTAAAATAATTTTTATATTTTTATGTTGAATTTTCTTAAAAATTGGTAGATTTTTTTAGAATGTAAAAGCATTATCCATAATTTTTTGTATAGTACCGCGGCACACACTATGGCGGATTCAAAGATCCAGAGTAAGCGACAACACTAAAGTAAAAATAAATAAATCATATTATTATAATTAATATATACATTAAATTATAATATATCTTAAATGGCAAGCATTGTAATTTTTTTAAAAAAATGTTACATTTTATAATTATTCTTAACATGATTTCATATTTTATAACTTTTATTTCATAATATCAAATATATCTTTTTTAATAAATATAATTAAGCGATCATGTTGATTACATAATCAATTATTATAATAAGATACATGAACTAACAAAATATGACCAAATCAAATTAAAAATAACGAAAATTTATGGTTAATTTTAAATTTTAATATAATGAATCAATAATTAAAAAATAATTTAATATTTTAATTTGAGTAGTACACGTTAAATACGTAGGATTTTATGAAAGTACAAACATCTAAATTGAGATACATGTGGCAGCATCCGAAAGAGTGGGGGAATTAAATTCGTACAAATTAAATTAAAGAGAAAAAAGAGCCGTGGAACAGACTGTAGTCCGTTTGACCAAGCAATCTAAAGTCAAAACCCAATCAGATTTGGTTTTGTCTAATGCGGTTTCACACATGCCACGTACTGTGTCTTGTCGTCTGGGGAAAATCGTCAATTTTTGAATAAGCCATTGTCGTGTAGACCCAACTGTCCAATCCTGCAGTAGGATTTTACCAATTTCACTGTACCTACCCGTTCCTCTGCCAGTGCGTATGCTGGTAACTGGCAGCCATTCCTTATTTATAAAGCTCGATTGAACCTCACCAATATAAATATACTGCATTTTGCTCTTCCTTGTTGTTGCACTCTCTGCTTATACATCGCTCTGGCCTTAGAATCTTCCCAGAAACTCACATTTTCCGGTATAGTTACTTTCTTCCTATTCTGTTCTTCTCTTGACTTCTGAATCGATTTAAGGCTATTTCTATTGAATTAACGCTCCAATTTTTAAACGAGTTTGAGCTTGTTGTATACGTCGTTGTTTTCATTTTTTCAACTTTGATTGATTTTGAGCGATTTTTCGTTCTCATTTTTTTTTGTTGTTTTTATTAAGGTCCAGAGGAATTCTGCTATGGCGCCTCCAATTCTTTCGCTTGCTCTTCCCTCGGAGACAGGTCGAGTTCTCAGCATCCAATCTCACACTGTCCAGGTTTGGCTTCTACTCCATGATTACCGTACATTTGATAGCAGGGAGAACGAGACGAGGGAAAAGCAAAGTTCAAATATTTTGGTAGACAAGAATATGGCTTGATATATATTTTTTTAATTGTAGATAATAAATTAAAAAATGGGTTCCATGGAGCCTTTTTTCTGGGATATTTCTGAGGGTATAGCAGTTACATGACTCTTCATTTAGTGGCTTTTTGCTTGTCTGTATCAGTTACTTAACTCTTTGTTGTAAATTCTCTCAATAAGGCCGTTAACTTGTAATAGGCATTACTACTTTTGAAGATAGACAAACATGTGATGGCTTAGGTAAAGGTTGCCTGTAGTGTTGTCTATGTATTTGATTTACTTATTTTTTTTCCTCCATTGGAGCATCTGTTCTTGGTCATTATCAGTTTGCTGCTACAAGTCACATAAAATTGGATATTTTAGTGGCAATTTTTTGGTTAAATAGGACTAAGAGTTTCCATTGTTTTGAGGGTAGAAAATTCCAGTGACCTGATTAAAATTTTCATTGGATTATGGTGATTAAGTTGCTGAGGAGCCAGTTTGCAAAGGATTTCATTCAGCTTTCTTGCAATGAGGGAGAATTTGATTTTACATTACATGAAAATCTTTATTTGTGTTGCCAGTGTGAAATTAGAATTCATGTTATTGATTTTTCTATTGTTATCCCAAGTTTTTTGTTGGTAAAATTCTAAATGTATGCACCAGGCTAAATATTTACCTTTACATCGTAGCCATTTGCTGTCCTTTTCAGGGGTATGTCGGAAATAAGTCAGCGGTTTTCCCTCTTCAACTTTTGGGCTATGATGTGGATCCAATTAATTCTGTGCAGTTTTCAAATCACACAGGCAAGCTGCTTACATTTCTTCATTCAGTCGCTAAACTCTGGGGCCTTATATAGGGTGCGATGTCATCTGTCAATCTAAAGAACTTCAGGCATGGTATGCTGTTTCTAATAACAGTTAAACTTTGGTTTAATTGATTTGAGGACCATGCAGGATACCCAACTTTTAAGGGTCAAGTTTTGAATGGACAGCAACTCTGGGATATTATAGAAGGCCTTGAAGCAAATGATTTGTTGTATTACACTCACTTATTAACAGGTATTTCAAATGGTGTCCCCTGCATGTTTCTTAATTGGGAACTGCGCTACTCCCTTCATGAATTGTGAATCAGTGTTTTCTATTTTGTGTTATGACAGAACAAATCTTTAAGACCACACAGTAAATAACAGCTATTATTAAGACTACTACACCGGCTGCACTACTCGTCATCCTAATAATTTAAGTTGATTTATTTTCAGGTTATATTGGTTCAGTTTCTTTTCTGAGCACTGTATTGGAAGTCGTCAACAAGCTTCGCTCAATAAACCCGAATCTTATATATGGTAAGATTACTGAAAAACATCTGAATCCATATATTTTACTCTTGAGCGTGTTCTTCAGCATGGATATTACTTCGTTATTGTTGTTCTTGTTTTCCTCTTGTGAACCTCTAATGACCTGTGGTTTAATATAAGCATAGTTTATGGTTCATTTTTGACATCCGACATAATTGGTCTAGATTTTATAACTATTTAGATAATACTGAAAGAAGACAGTGGAAGAATCAATAAAACGTGTCTTAAATTTCCCTAAAAGAAGAAAACTAAAAAAGAGAACATTGTACTACCATAGCTACATGATAAGGGACTATATTTTTGCTTTCCTTGGTTTCCATCACAATTAATAACCTAGACTGTTTGGTTGCTGTTTTCAATTTCAAGCTTGACGCTTGAAACCTTGGGAATATGACTTCGATTCCTCTTTATCCTTTTTACTTTTAGAGAAGAATTGCCTATATCTTTATCTTTTAAAGTTTATATTTTCTTTTCAGTGTGCGATCCAGTGATGGGTGATGAGGGAAAGCTTTATGTTCCTACTGAGCTGGTATCAGTATATCGTGATAAGGTAAGAATGATCCACGAAGATGTTCTGCAGGAGAACATGTGAAAGTACATTTTTACTATTATACACTATAAGTTAGGTCTGAAATGTATCAACTTCTTTGGCTGGCCCATTCGCCAGTAGTTTTGAGATTTTGATGCATGGTTTGTGGGATCCTATATTTGTCATGACAAAAGAATACTTTCATATGGTTTATTCTAATTGTGGAAGTTTATTGCTTGTTTCCGAATCTGAGTAATGCACATTTAGTCAGGTTGTTCCTGTGGCTTCAATGTTAACTCCCAATCAGTTTGAGGCAGAACTATTAACAGGGCTCAGGTAATTGTACCATAATATTTCTTGAAGTTTTTTCTTTAATCTAGAAAAAGATTGTTTCATTTTTTTTAACGAGTTCCAAATGTTTGTTAATTTCTGTTGTTTTTAGATTTTGGCACAAGTAGTTAATAAGTTAGCCGATAAATTATTTGAGTTGAAAGTTGATAAACTAGTTAATTGTATTAGAAGTGTTTGATAAAATTAATTAATAAACTAGTTCATAAATATAAAAAAACATAAAAAAAAACATGTTAATATTTTGAGGCCAAATTATATTGATGCAATCAAGATATTTATTTATATATGAATAGAAGATTTTCATATTACCTATGTATCTTGGAATCGATAAAATAATGCATAATACTATGATAATGAAGAAAAATAACTTATTCAAAACAAAATAATGGATTATGTTTATTTTTAGCATATTCCTTAAATGCAATATTAATCGAATAAAATATTTTTTATTATTTTAATTTCTATTAATAAATATAAATAAATAATATTATTCACATGAAAAAAAAATTCAACAAAACAAAGAACCCTGATTATTCGTTATTAAATGTGTAAATCCAAATGCTACTTGGAAAGAGAAAAAAAAAAAAAAGCGCTCAAAGGTTTCTCTTTTGGTTTGGTTATTTCGTTTGTGTTTGAAAAATTCTCTTCAGGAAGTCTCTATGAGCCATGTCAAAGTTATGGTTATTTATAATTTCCTTTTTCATGGATTTACAATTTATGTCTTTCACACCATGTCAAAATATGAATACAATTACCTATATGGGTGAATTATATCTTTCACACCATATCAAAATATGAGTATAATTTATATCTATCAGACATATTAAGATATTCAAAATATGAATATAATTATCTATAGGAGTAAATTTGGAAGAAAAGATTGAAAGCTAGCTTATAAGTTACAAGCTACTTGGAGTAGCTTATCAAAGCAGAGCTTATTATTATTAATTTTTTTTGCTAAAAAATTAGTTCACTAAAATACCTTTAAAATGTAAAATAAAGGGGGGGGGGGGAAAAAAGAGCTTATTAACTAGGTCAATAATCTATAAGCTAGTTTATTGGGTGTGCCAAACACACTCTTAATATACTGTATGATTGATAGCATAGTACTTTTTTTCCTTGTTTGTTCAGTACAAGTCTTTGTTCAAATTTTCAATGTATGGGATTGATTTTTTTAAAACTAAACTATTGATGTATCATAAAAAGTTAGGAATTATATGGCTTCTATGCACTCTGTTTATATGTAGTGGGTGGTCTTTGTTGCATGAGTCAACAATTTTGACTTGTTTACATCCTGCTCTTGAAAGAAGGTACTATTCTGAGGCTTTGAGCTGTGATTTTGTTATGGGGATAGGGAGTTGGGTGGCATTCAAGGGTGTCCTGTCCTTATTTATTCAATAATGCATTTCCAAGACATAAATACACATGTAACTTTTTGTTTTTGTGTCAATGTGTGTGCAAGTGTGCACTATATTCGAATTGGGGGAAGGGCCTGGTGGAGTTAATTGGAGGATTCCAAACTATGAGTGACATCCGCACTACGTAGAGTTGTAGGCCTTTATTCCCCATGCGCAATATGGTACACACTGATGATTCTGTGTGTTTGTTAATTTGTTGATGCTTTGATGTTGCATTTTCATGTATGGAATCAATTATACTAAAATTTCCACCCCAAATATCCTCGTATAAAAATGTGAGTGATTGATACAATATATTCAGCAGCTAATGATATTGAGTTTTTCAATCTTCTTCTTTCCTATGCCACTGAGATCTATCATGATGTTCTCTTAATTACTTATCCAAAATAAGGCTGTTTTTCCTTCTAAGTGGGCATACTTGTCTCAGGATTCAGACTGAACAAGATGGTCGGGAGGCTTGTAATATTCTTCATGCCGCTGGACCTTCAAAGGTTTGTTTGGTTTTCTTGCATAGTTGGAAATCTCTTGATTCTAGAGTCTAGACTGCTTTTGCCTTTCGACATTGACTTCACCTTTTAGTTTTGGCTTATTTTTTTCTGATGTCTGTGTGTGTGGATACTCTGGTGACTGTTTTATCTCTTTTTATTTTAATATGATCCCATCGTTATCCATTGTAGCCAATTAGTTGTAAAGTTTCAAGCTTTTCATGGTTATATGCAAATTGATTACTTGGTTGAACTTGAATCTAATTTACATGCTGAGGAGATTCAAATGGATTGTAAAGAAGGCTTACTAATTGAATACTCTTGAATATGCACCATTCGTGATCTGAATGGGGACTTTTTCAGTCCATGAAAAACCCTGATATTTGGCACGCACATAAATGAATGATTAAAACTGCTGAATAATAATTGGAAGTATTAAACAGAACAGCAGTTATGCTATTATGTCAATTTAATTTATATATATAGCTCTTTTGGTAGATGAAGCCCTTCACTTCAGCATGTCTTCCACGATATTCTTTCACTTATTGGTAAAATATGATGTGCAAAAATTCTTAGCCTTTTGGACTACAGGCTTTGAAAAATTTTTAAACTCTATTGCTGCATTTTGCTCTAAGCTTTTCTTTTTTCCCCTTGTATCTCTTGTTAGTCACCTATTTGATTATTGACATAATGATACTTTACTGAATATTTTCTCCATGAATTTATTGGTTTTGATTTCATACAATATTGGAAGACAGGTTGGAGATAGCAATGACCTAAAGTGGTATAGTCCTAAGAATTCTTCCAGACACGCATGTGTGCACACACACATCATGTGTAAATCTATGTTAAAACGTGAACTCTAGGCAGTAAAAACTTGACTCATCTATGCGCGAGCTGCCAAGTGTTGAAGCATTTTAATTTTTGTCAAGAACTTAGCTCTGCCTAATGGCACAAGGAACATCTAAATAATGGATACTTAAACCATTATTTGTTCTGTCACTCTTGAACTTGATCATTTAGCTGTTGTTTATGCTTCGTCAGGTTGTAATTACAAGTATAAATATAGATGGAGATCTTCTCCTCATTGGCAGCCATCAAAAGGAAAAGGTGGGCATTTCACATATAATTTTGTCTCTGATCCTATCTTTAAATTGCAGAAATTTTGGAAATAGTGAAGTTCAAGATTATTAATTCTGTCATTAATAATAAAAATTTCTACTTGTGTCTTTACATTCATTTGCAATGGTTTTGTTTCCGCCTTTATTTACACGTTAAATTTTACATATTATGTGTCTATCTAAACATCTTATGCTTGTATTACCTTTGTGTTACAGGGGCACTCTCCAGAACAATTCAAAATCATGATTCCCAAGATTCCTGTTTATTTCTCGGTATGAATATTGTTCTTTAAAATACATTTTCAATTGATTTATGCTCCAATTTGTGTGAAGTTTAATAATTATATTGTATCCAAAAGAAATGGCTTGTTTCATTTGGGGCCAACCATTAATAATTAATTTGAACTTATCATAATGGAACTTGGTAGCATTTATTTATTTATTTTAGCATATGTATCCATTTATTTCCCTAAATAGATCGGTGCTGCATAGATTCCAGTGTATTAATTTTGCATACTAATAAATCTCAGTCCTTTCTGTTCTTTCCACAAAACCACAAGGACAGTAGAATGGCCTTGAACTCAAACTGCCACCTGATGAAACCACAGCATATCCACCCATTCGGTGTAGCCTTCTGCTCCTCCTCTGTAAAACGAAGAGCAACAACCTTGACCTCCACCATGAAACGCCATGTAAACAACTTGCTAAGTACTAACCGATAAATTTCTCCCCTTCTGCCTTTCTGCTGTCATATTCCAACACTACTATTGTTTTGTTATTCAAACACAAAGCAAGCTTATCCATGCCATGCCCAATTAAAGTCTGCATATTGATTTAATTACTGTTTCTCCATTTAACCTGATGCTTGATGGAGTTGAAAAGTTCATTAAACTTCTACTTGTTCTCCAGAGAATTTCAAGAATAAAATTCCTTCAAGATATTTTTCAAACAAGCATATTGAGTAAAAAAAAAAAATTATATAAGCAAAATTTATCCAATCCAATCATGTTTAAAGTTTTTCCTAGTGATCAATAAGTGGAGCTTATATTGTGTTTTTATGATCTTATGCTAATAGGGAACAGGAGATCTCACAACTGCACTCCTCCTTGGTTGGAGCAATGTAATACCTTTGGTTAATATTTCTGGCTTTAGATGTAGTCTTTTTTGTCTAGTAATTTCATAATATTAATCTGAAATATGTCTGTTTGCATTCCAGAAATACCCTGACAACCTTGCCAACGCTGCAGAACTCGCAGTATCAAGCTTGCAGGTACTTTTTTCTTTTCCTATGTGACATAAACCACCTTCTCCTCTTCTCATATCTTGTGAGACCATTGTGATTGCTATTGTGCAGGTAACGCCTGACAAATGAAAAGCCTTTTATCATTTAACATCTTTCACTGCTTGTCTGCTAAACTAGCAATGTCAGTTTCTTAAAAGAATATATGTAACAACAAAATTATGTGCAATATCAGTATCAGGGCATTAATTTAAAACTCAATACCTCATTTTGATGACTATAACTACAATTTTTTAATTGAAGTATGAATAATGGCGTCACTGTCTCCCATACTTGCAGGCACTTCTGCAGAGGACAGTGAATGACTACAAAAG
>JANHAO010023205.1:0-11988 GCA_026873985.1 Saraca asoca
TGAAGCTGATGGGGAATGGGAAAAAATGGGAGGGAAATAGTGAAAAACTTTGTAAAATAAAAAGAAAATATAATATTATAAAATTATTGCCAGAAAAAATGTTTTGGCAACAGAATATATGTGTTGCTTATGGATTAAAATTTGGCAACACTGAAAAAAGTATTGCCTATTATATTTATGGCAATGGTTTTAAAAGAGTTTTGCCTAAATTTGCAAACAAAGGCCATAGTTAAAAAAACTGTTGCCTATTCTTATATTAGGCAACGATTTTTAAATGTTGCCGAATTTAGTGTTGCTTAAAGCTAAAAATGTTGTAGTGATAGTTGACATGAAACCACTAGGCTATAGCTAAACATAAATTCATAAATGACTCAACCATTCCAATTTCCAAAAGAAAACCATCAATATGCGTTTGTGCTCCACAAAAGAAGTCTACACAAACAAAAAGTAAACTTAGGACTAGATGGATGTAGGTGAACAATGGGAATGGCCATAGTCTCTAAAAATAGAAAAGAAAATAGAGTAATTTAGAAATCCAATAAGCGAAAAAACAAAAATTAGTTTACCATTCATGTTCAAAACATAGTAAAACATACATATATAGAGATATAAACATTAGTTCATAAGCATGTTATCCAATTCGAAAGAGTTAGAACAAGTATAATATTATTTTATTTTCAAGAATTCTTATCAAACAAATTAATAGAGAAAAAGCACTAACATTTTTCTTACTTTTCAAATTTTCAAATAATCTGAAAAGAATTCAAAATTTCGATATATAATTAGAATCTAAAGGGTAATTCCTAAAGGTAACCTTACCTAAGAGATGTTAGTCATCATCATCCATGAAATAAATGTCCCCCCTAATTCCTATAACAGATATGGTTATATCACAAGAACACTTGGAGGTTTTCTAAAAGAATTTCCAATGGATTCAATTTCAAGAAAGCTCAACTAACAAAATATTTTATATAACAATACACATTCAAAAGCAAAGAAGTACTTCCAACTAACTCATAAATTGAATCATATGACAACATTGTCATCCATTTCATGTAACATCTTGTTCAATAATTTCAGCAATCCACTATGGCAAAATAATGAAGTTTTTAGCATTAAACACAGTAAGAAT
The DNA here is from genome assembly GCA_026873985.1 of Saraca asoca. NCBI lineage: Eukaryota > Viridiplantae > Streptophyta > Magnoliopsida > Fabales > Fabaceae > Saraca > Saraca asoca. Next base: position 1,133 of record JANHAO010023205.1, read on the forward strand.
ATGTATAATGTAATACTATATACATTGCAAAAAAATATGCATTTACTAGCATTTTTTTGTGTATTTAGCAGCAATTTTAACTATTGCTAATACCATTCGTGGTGGTTTTTAGAACCGCCACTAATTCATGGGTGAGAAGTATTAGTGGTGGTTATTTCTACACTTAGTTGGAAATGTTGTACATAGTGGCAGTTTTATCTGAATTTAGTGACAGTTACTATAACTATTAGAATTGGTGTACATAGCGTCAATTTTTTCTAAATTTAGCAGTGGTTTTCTAGAAAATTTTAAAAAATTACTTTTTATGGTGGTTTCCTCTACATTTAGCAATAATTTTGTAGAAAATTTAAAAGAAAATTGGTTTTGGTGGTGGTTTTCAAAGCGTTTAGTCGTAGTTTTGAAAAAAATAATTTTTAAAAAATGGTTTTTGGTGGTAGTTTTTGATGCATTTACTGATGATTTATTAAAATATTTTTTTAAAAAATATTTTGCAACGGATTTTTCTGGTTATAATGGTGGTTTTTTGGGAATGTTTTTTCTAAAAAAAGAACCACTGTTAAATGCGGTGTTTCAATTTTTTTTTTGTTTCCCTATCCTAATTTTTCCTTTATCTTTTACCTTGTTACAAAAATAATTTACAATAAATACATACACTTTAAATAAATGAAATTGAATACAAATTTTATTTTAATAATAAATATTCAAACATTTGTTTTTCAAATGTTAGAGTTCAACAACCCTATACATAATTTAACAATCAAAGGATCTAAATCAAGGTTATGTGTCATGACTATCATAGGAAGAGGGTCATGCATCTATGACATGTTTGCTTCCAGCATTTGGTGATTGGAAAATAAAATTAGAGTAAGTTATTATAATAACCTTGAAAATCATTTATATATATAATCAATGTATGGAAAAATCAAGAAAATTTTGCCAATATATCTTACAAAACTATTGCGATAAATTCTTATAAATTAATTATAACCTATCCTACTCTCCCAAAGCATGTGTTTGCAATACTATCATTATGAGTACAATAATCACACCATGTTTCTTATTGAAAGTAAAAGGGTTAAGTGAAAGTAGTCAAGTTAAATCAAAACTAATCTCAATGATTTGACAACTACATGACCACACCTAAATCTAATATCCATGTAGTCTAAATGCCACAGTTACTGCTATATATAGGTTTTTACTAGCCTTTCATTAAAGATGTACTTTAAATTAATCAAGGCTTATTCTGACCTAGTTTGCAATTGCAACCATAGTAGATTGGATCAAGGCTTATTGTATTAAATGAGGGTAGGGCCCTTTTAGACCTTGATTATCGCTAGATTCTAGATTCTTCATTGTTGTTTTTACATTTTGTAAGAATTACTACTATCTCAATCATATGAGTTTTGCACTTATCTATTATTAGAGAGCGAAAGTGAAACTAACATTATTGTTTTTAGCCACATTCAATTGAGTGGATTATCAAATTGGTAATTTGTTCTGGCATTATCCTAAGCACTTTTTGAAACACTAAGGCCAACACTCCAACCACAGCTAATTGCCTTGCACATTTAGAAGTCGACTCTGCCTCCAAACTTTGGACTCTTGCCTACACCTTCTCATTTGGACTAGTACTATCAAATGTCATGCCACTAAACTACTGAAAAGCTTTGCGAAACACATTTGAAGGGATGGTCCAAAGCCCAAATCTTGAACCTGTCTAAAATGCTCTTTCTCATAAACCTTTGCCACAATATCATCTTGTGACATGGCTTGAGATTGTAATGAAAGGTCTTGGAATAATATCTCCTCAATTTGCTCCTACAAAAGTAAAATATCCACTTTGTTAACATGTTTGTGAATGTGTAATCCTATAATAAGAAACATGAAGCAAAAACTAATCCCTTTGTCTTTGGCTACTTTATTGACATGTTCCATCCGATTTCTTTTGAACATGAAACTATAGATCTATTCTTCCTACTAGATGACCTAGCTCTTTAGTCTACATGAGAATATATATCAATCTAGCTAGTGCATCTCAATTTAGATCATATAACAGTAGTTAAATAGGAAAGTGTAGAGCAAAACCAATTCAACCCTTTTCTTGGCAAAGCTTTTGGAGCTAGGTGTGTGTGGGACCAATTACTTCTGGTGATTTGATGCATTTTTTTCTACACATTTCCTACAAACACAAAGAAATCATTATTATTGACATTTGCATATACATCTTGATTAAATAGTGTACTTATAAATTACCTTATACTTTTCCTGATTATTCTTATTAACAAATGTCTTCCATTGATCCTGAGGAAATTTATCTAGGACCTTTTCATACATTTCCTCCAAAGTCAAGGAGCAATCATTGAACTCATGCTGGATCCTACCTTTGAAGTCCCTCCACATTCTACCTAGGTTCTTAATGGTCTAACTCCTTGTAGCAAGACTTGGCACATAAAAGTGAAAGTTCAACTTCAAAGAATAAACAAAACAACTTTTATTAGTTTGTATAATAAGCATGAAAATAAATACATGTAAAATGCACAATTTTTTTAACTACCTTGATTTATTTATTGAATACTTCATCCTTCCAAGCCTTAGGCATATACCTCCAATCAATATAAGTGATTGGGAGGCTAATAGGCTCAAAAGCCAACTATCCCAAAATTTGCCCATATATGCCAGCAACATCATTTGTTGGCACACCATAATCATCAAAGGGAATGATATCTTCTGGTTTTGTAATTCCCACACATCAGCTATCTTCATGCCTACCATCTTTCAACATTCATTAGAGTCTATTTTGCAAATGAATGTTTAATTAGTATAATTAGATACAACAAATACTGTAAAATCAATGACACATTTACATATAACTATGACTTTCTAATGGCCTTTGGGTGGTGGGCAACTTTGCATTGGTTGTTAGACTCCTTCAACATCAGCTACCCTTTGCTAAGATGGTGAAGGGTCAGATGCCATATGGTGGGATGGTGAAGAATTCATTGATGCCCTAGGTTGGGCTAATGGAAGAGATTCAACAATGTGAAGTTGCAAAGGAGCTGAATGAGTGTGTGATGAAGATTATGGGGGATCATGTAATGTTAGGCATGATTTGCTTAGGTTTCTACTCCTCTTTCTCTGTGGCATAGCTACAAAAAATATAACGACATAAGTTTGATACTTCAAAAAAAAATAGACATATAATTTCAACTAGTGGGAAAATTAAAATTACATATAACTAATGATCAACATTTAATATTGAAACAAATGAATAGAAAAGACAAATGTAGTGCCAATCGTTAAGTATCTATAATTCTGGGTACTTTCATCTCCATTGTCCATATTGTCCCCAACATCTGGCATAACCATGGCCTCATTATCTACAGCCTCTCTTGTAAGGATTATGGTTTCAACATCATCCGGGAAGAATATTTGAAAGTTTTGTGCTACAAGTGGCTCAACCTCACAGGTTGTTTCTTTTGCTTCCTCACCTAGGTTTTAAATGGATAACAACATTCTAATTTTGATCCACTTCGTCATTTATATAATATACCATCTATGCTTGTGAAGTTAATATGTACGGATCTTGCTCTTCATGTTCATCATTATTGATCAGATGAAAGAAGTTAACAAAAATAAATTAGAATGGATTTGTTCTAGAACCCCTATTGGTATTGACCTACTTACATTTGAATAGGACAATAGTGAACCGGCCACGGTATTTTAACTTAATGATGTTAACCAGTTTCCCATAGTACCCTAACTTAGTAACTATAAAACTTCCACTATTTTGGGTTTTTAACCCTTCTTCCTACTGAACTACGTGAAACTTGAAGCTACTAATGATGTAAGCATTAAACCTCTTGGCTTGCCAAAGAGGTCCTTAAAGTAGAAACTTTAGATCATCAGTCACCTTTGTGCAACTTTCAATGTTCATGATCTACAAAGATTGCATATTGTTACATATTATTTACGTAGATTAAATTTGAGAAATTATAAACAAATGAAGAGAATCAAACTTAAGTGGTGAGCAAAACATTCAACAATGTCCTTGTTAATAGCTTTTGTTATATCTAACTCTGATCGAGTTTAACTCCTAACTCACCTTTTTGTTTAAGTCTTGAATTCCTCTATGAATGGGTCAACCATCCGGCAGTTGAACAACACATACCTACGTACTTGTGACCTCTCTAATTGTGTTCGTGTAAAAGTTGATGCTTGTCCAACCAGCTGACCTATCTTTGGAAATATGGATGACTTTTCATAGGAGTCACCATGATTAGAAAAGTCATCAAACCATCTAACTCAATTGAATCATGTCTCAATTCCATCCAAATATCTTAAGCAAAAAGTAAAACATTCCTTAGCTAAGTACCCTTCAACTCTAAAGCCTTCTAGTTGAGCCTTATTCTTCACATATGACTTTAAATGTCCTAAGTACCTATTGAGTGCAAAGTAAAACAAACAAATATGATTAGCTAAGCATTCCATTACTAGAGATGTGATTGTTCAAAAAAAATCAAGTATACATACATCTTAATGGGATACATCCATTGATAATTCACAAGCCCTCCACATTTTTCCTCCTTAACAAGATGAGTAATCAAGTGAACCATTACAATGAAGAGGATGGAGGAAAGAACATTTCCATATGGCAAAGTGTGAGCACAATTCTTTCTTGAAGCTTGTCAAGCTCAACTAGATTCAAAGATTTATTGCATAGGTTTCTAAAGAAAGAACACAATTCAACTAAAACTGCATTTATATTATCTAGTAACAAATTGCACAATGCCAATGACAATAACTGATCCCATAAGAATATGTGAATCATGACTTTTCAATGCAGAGAGCTTGTGATGCCTTAAATCAATGCATCTTGAAATGTTGCTTGAATATGCATCGGATACTTTGACATTCTTCAATCTATGGAGAAATGCAATCTTTTGGGCATTTGTCCTTGCAAAAAGTGCTGGAGGGTACTTCCCATATTTATCAAGCCACAAATCTTACCTTGCATTCAATGCTTGCATGTCTTTACGATCATTAAAATGGTCTTTCATCTTCCCTTATTCACTATGCAAAGTATAAATCACATTGTCAAACACATTTTTTTCAATGTGCATAAGATCAAGATTGTGACATAACAAATTAAATTCCCAATATGGAGGTTGAAAAAATATACTCTTTTTCTTCCATTATTGTGTCTCACTTTCATCTGTCAATGTATCTCGAGATTTTTTTCATGCTTCTTTCATCTTAGGCACCTTTTTAGATATGACATCAACATTTTCTAATTGTTCCAAAATTTTTGAACTGAACAATGCTCTTAGTGGTGCTATTGACTCAAAGATTTCATTGAATTGAGACTTGTCAGAACTAAACTAGTGAGATGCATTGAGAAAGTGACGATGACACATGAAGCACTACTTCTTACTATAGGGAAGATGTTAAGACTCAAAGTTGAAGTCAGAAACTAGGAAAGCTAAGCTAGTGCGAGTGTTCCACCCAAATAAGATTCCAAGCCCAAGAAAGTCACAAATTATCCATATTAAAACTTATGCATTTTGAACATTTTATTTGTCAATGCATCATATATTTTCACACCATCAATCTATAACTTTTGCAATACTTGGACAAGTAGTTGGAGGTAGATATCTATGTCATTTCCAAGCATTTACTTTCCTAGAATAATCATTGAGAAGATAAAAAAGGACTGCTTCATACCCATCTAGGGAGGCTAGTTGTAGAAGATTAAAATAACTGGCCATATGCTATAACTAGTGCTTAAATTCCCAAAAGGGTTGTATTGATGTCAGAATTTGGTTCACACAGAGAGTCCCAGATTTCGGCTAGTGGGAGTGAATTCTCGGACCCAAGGGTACCTCCTAAAGTGAGAATGTAGGGGAAGGAGAGGAGGAAGAATAAGGTGGTATAATACTTTTAATGTGGTTCAGCTAAATTTGGGTGGCACTAGACCCTATATCCACGATAGAGCTTTTATTAATATATGAAAGGAGATTTTTACAAAACTTTTGCTTACAAATTTCGAGGCCTCCTCCCTCTCCTCTAACAATGCATTCTTATTTATAGAGGAAGGAAGAGTTGCATAAAATGATTACAAGCTATAGTTGTGTTATATCAAGAAATAAATGTGAAAGACAATAAAACTCATACAATTTGGCTATTGCAGGTTACTTTCTGTTAGGTGAGTCCCTATTGTTGATTGCAAGATAGCCTATATGTGTCTCTCTTGGTCTCGCTTTGTCGAGCGAGATGTCCGTCCTCTCGAGCTGGGCTCCTCAGCTCGGGGTCATAGTGGTAGTTCATTTAGCGAGCTCGATGCTATTTCTATAGCATAACTAGCTCAAATAGGATAATCAGTTGCTTAGCGATCTAGTTTCAAGATGGCCTCGTTGTGTCACCTTCTAGGCATTTTCACCCATAGCATAAGCCCCCTAACTCTCAGTTCGCTTTATAGCCTGGGACTTGCAATTTTCCGAGGCTTTGTTTACATTCTTAGTTAAAGTCCTTGTTAGATTGTATTGTCATTTCAGACTTCTTTTCTGTGTTTCCATTCTACTTTAGGCCATGCTTTCTTCTGTTCAGAATCTTTTGGCCATTGGCATGGCATTGCCATTTTCCCTGGGCCATCAGATTAAGATCAGCTAGATGTCTTCTAGATTTTTAGGTGGACTGAGTTGGTCTTTTTATACACAGAGGGGTTCTCTTCCTAATTCTCAGAAGAGTTTAATGGAGGAGTCTGTTAAGCCCCCTACGCTTGTGATATTTTGGCTTCTGACAAAGCTTGTTGAGATATAGATCACTTATTGTAGAATGCTTGGAGGCATAGATAGCATGCTGCATGTGGCTTTATCGCAGGATCCGTCTTGCAGGCTCTTAGGGAGTCTTGTGCAGATCCTGGATTATCTACCCCCAATCCTTCCATAGAATCCAACTGGCTTGGTCTAGGAAGAGCCACTGGTTGCGGATGGGATGACTACAGGAGTGGAGTTGCTAGTGTTCTTGCTAGTGGGAGTTTGCCTCCTTAAATCTGGCTTTTCACTTTCTTGCCAGAAAGGTAGTATTAGGCTTTCAGGCTTTTACCTGTGTTTCTGTATTTCTTCTTCATTTGATGTAATCTTACCTTGTTGAGGCTTTTTAGTGTATGAACCCTCTTGTGTAGCTTCTAAAAGTTGCATTGGATGCCTTGTGCACTATTGCTTGTATATTTTTTATGATCAATGAAATCTCCTTTTGACTAATTGGTTGTGCTTTTGATTCTTCACTATCTTTGTTATTTATTTCTCTCTGATTTATGAAAGGCAATGGTCAAGTTACATGGAAGCTGTTCTTGATGGGGGATCACACGTGGGCTATGATTTTTTGACCGCATGTTAGGTACAGGTACTTGCATTGCATGAGAGCTGTAACGAGTTTATTTTAGTGTCCTCTTACTATTGTTGGTTTGTTGCTCGTTATTTGGCTTGAGTGTATTGTTGAGGTAGGCTCTAGGGCTGTCTCACCCTCGATTTTTCCTTCTAGTAGCGAGATGATAGCCCATCACCAAACGAGATCATATGTCTGTACCATAACAAGCTCATTTCTCAATCTTGTAGCAATCTCATTGCTCAGTGGGGCAGCAATCTTGCTGCTCAGTCTTGTGGCAATCCTGTTGCTCAGCGAGGTAGCAATCTTGTTGCTCTACCTTGCAAGAATCTTGTTGCTTAGCGAGACAACAATCCTATTGCTCAGCCTCACAGCAATCTTGTTACTCAAGTGGTCATTGCATGATCCATCCCTTACCAACAATCTTCGTTGCTTAGGCCAATGAATTTGCACTCTTGGTCCCAACTTGTGGGATATGATTTGTTCTGGATGTTTCGACGGGGTAGGCTTAATGCCATCTCACCCCCGCATGTATCCTTGTGAGGGTGGAGTGAAAACTCAGTATCTGGATAACATTTCCAAATCTTTGGCCAATCAGCAATGAACTACATTGACTCATCATAGAATGTTTCTTTAGCATTTTGCTAAATAATTCATACAACTTTGAGATTGCCATTGATCTTAAGAAAATGTTATAGTGCTAGAATATGGTTCTAATGGAGGGCTTCGGCTCTTAGTTTGCAATTCACTGAGCCTATTGAGCTCACTACTTTGACAGCCTTGCCACGAAATCCTGTATCTGGCCTTTTCTAATGAGGTCTTCAATGGCATCTCTCAATGCCTAACACTCTGAAGTGGTATGACCAACCTCATTATGATAAAAGCAGAATCTGCTTAGATTTTTGGACTTAGTGGACACCCTTAATGGTCTGGGGTTCCCGAAGTCTTTGTTATGCCTTTCTACGACAAAGATTCTATCCTATGTGTCTGACAAGATGCTATAGTTTTCAAAGCAACCTCCAGGTTGCTAGGGCTTTGCCTTCTTTGTGAGCTGAGGACTAGGATCATGACTATGACTCTCGTCATTCCTCTTTTTGCTTGGAGTGGGATCACTAGCATCCGCTTTTTGTCTAGATTCCTCCATTCCAAAGGTTTCTTCCCATTTTACTTGCTTGGCAGCTCACTTATAGAATTCAACGAGGTGTCGAGCTAGGGACTTATAAAGGCTTTTGTATAGCTTTTTGTCTTTGCAAAATCCCACTGAGATGGCTTTTAAGATACTTTCCTCTGAAAGGTTCTCCATGAAATTGGTTTCATGCCTAAATCAGGCTATATAGTCTTTTAGTGATTCGTTCTTATGCTGAAAGATCATTGCAAGATGGCAAAGAGGCGCAAGCTACCTCTTCAGCACCCGATATTGGTGAATGAATTTTTTTTTTGGCATTCTTCCCAGCTACTGAAGTTGCAAGTTGGGAGGTTTCTAAACCATGCCTGAGATATTCCTCCTAATGTGGCCTAAAAGACATGGTATTTCACTAGAAAGTTAGTTATTTAAAGATCTATCTGGATATTGAATGCATCCAATTGGTCACTCGGGTCGCTATTCCCATCATATAGCGAGATTGCAGGCCCTTAAGTTTCTATGGGAGAGGCTACATTTCGATTTCCATAGAAAATAGTGAGCTTTCCTCATAGCAAGGTTAATTACTTTGAGGCCATGGGCATTCTTCTAGCCTTTTAAGCCTTTAAAGGACTTCCTCCATTATCAGGTTCTACATTTCTAGCTAGGGGCAGAGCTTTCTGCTCATTAGGAGCCCTCCAGTTGCTGACTATTGTGATCTTCATGAGTTTCCTTTTGAGCTTCTTCACGGAACTGTTGAAGTTGTGCCATGATTTCTTCTTGTCCTTGTGCACTTTGCGCTTGTCCTGTGCTAATGCCTTAATAGACTCTGCCAACTCTCTTATCGTATTTTTGAGTGTTAGTTAGGGTCGGCCGAGTGTTTGTGCCTCTTCAGTTCCAGGGGAAATAGTAGAATGCTGGTGAGCCCCCATAATGGGAGTGTCCGCTAGTTGAAAGACTAGAGTGGTCAAACTTCGAGTGGTTCTTCCTCTTACCATTGTAGTTGTAAGAACACTTCAAGAAGCATATGGGTCCCCAAAAAATAATGCCAAAAATGTTGATGTCAGAATTTGGTTCATGTAGAAAGTCCCAAATTTCGGCCAACGAGAGTGAATTCTTGAAGCCAAGGCTGCCTCTTAAAGTTAGAATGCGGGGGAAGGAGAGGAGAAGGAACAAGGTGGTGCAGTACTTTTAATGTGGTTTGGCTAAATTTGGGTCGTACCAGATCCTACATCCATGACAAAGCTTTTATTAACATATTAAAAGAAATTTTTAAAGAATTTTTTCTTACAAGTTTCGAGGCCTCCTCCCTTTCCTCTAACAATGCATTCCTATTTATAGAGGAAGGAAGAGTTACATATAATGATTACAAGCTACAGTTGTGTTACATTATGAAATAAATGTAAAAGACAATAAAACTCCTACAATCTAGCTGTTGCAGGCTACTTTTTGTGGGATGGGCCCCTCTTGTCGGCTACAAGATAGCATACATGCATCTGTCTTGGTCTCACTTTGTTGAGTAAGATATCCATCCTCCCAAGCTGGGCTCCATAGCTCAGGGTAGCAGTGGTGGTTTGCTTAGCGAGCTTGATGCTATTTCTGTAGTGTAATGAGCTCAAACAGGATGGCTGGCCACTTAGCGAGCTGATTTCGTGATGGCCTCATTGTGTCACTCTCTAGTGATGAGCGAGGTAGTTCTCCCTAGGTGTCTTTAGTGAGCTGAGTAACTTAGCTTCTGGGTTCATGCTTGTCCCTTTCTTCTAAGCCAATTTTCACCCATAACAGGTTGAAGCCATCACTAGCAAGGCCAAGTCACACATTCTATGCATCTAAAGAAAATTCTAGGTTTGATGAATCAAACCTCTTCCATGCTTCTGTATCCCTTTTATATCTCATTAAACAATCATTATTACTCTTTTTAGCATGCTACTTCATGTGCTCTGTAGTTTTAAATGATATAAATAATCTTTGCAAATATGGCCTGAGTGGAAGGTAATGTAACAATTTTGTAGGAGTTTTCTTCCCCTTTTTTGTACTCTCGAGTGTAGTCCTTCCATTGTTGCTACCTTTTACTTTCCATCTAGAGGTATGACATCTCTTGAATACTTATATATTTGCATCATCTTCCCAATAAAGCATGCAATCATTTGGATGTACATATTGTTAGTTTGGGTGGGTGCCCTAGGCCAATTTGATTGAGCCCTATCGCATCTAGAACTATACATTCTGTGGAATTGGATATAAAGGTTGTACATTCATCTTATATTTCATTCATCATGTATTGCATACGTAAGATGAAGTCCGTGGTGAGAAGTTATCTCATTCAGTCAATTCCATAAAGGGTTATAGGATG
>JANHAO010023206.1:0-11966 GCA_026873985.1 Saraca asoca
GTCATTTGGTGTGTAAACTTAAGAAATCAATATATGGACTTAAACAGGCTTCCAGGCAATGGTATATTAAGTTTAATGATACCATTACCCCTTTTGGTTTTAAAGAGAATGTTGTTAATCGTTGCAAATACCAAAAGATCAGTGGAAGCAAAATTCTATTTTTAGTTCTATATGTTAATGATATCTTACTTGCCACTAATGATTTGGGCATGCTGTGTGAGATAAAAGACTATCTCTTAGAGAATTTTGAAATGAAAGATATGAATGAGGCATCCTATGTGATAGGAATTAAAATATTTCGTAATAGATTACAAGGATTGTTGGGATTGTCTCAAAAAGCCTATATTGAAAGAATTTTAGAGAGATTTAATATGAAAAAATGTTCTGTTGGAATTGTTCCAATTTAGAAAGAGGACAAATTTAGTCTTATGCAATGTCCAAAGAATGATATAGAATGAAAACTAATGGAATCAATTCCATATGCTTTTGTTGTGGGAAGTGTAATGTATGTGCAAACTTATACAAGATCGGATATTAGTTTTGCGATTGGAATGCTAAGCAGATATCAAAGTAACCCTAGAATTAATCATTAGAAAGTTGCAAAGAAAGTTTTAAGATATTTTCAAGGCACCAAGAAGTACATGCTCATGTATAGAGAAACTAATCACTTGGAAATGACTAATTACTCAGATTCAGAATTTGCAGGATGCATTGATAGTAGAAAGTCCACTTTTGGTTATTTGTTGCTTCTTGGAGAAGGATCAATATCATGGAAAAGTACTAAGCAATTTGTCATTGCCTCATCCACTATGAAAGCAAAATTTATGGCATGTTTTGAAGCCACAATTCATGCATTATAGCTGTGGAACTTTATTTCAAGACTTGGGGTTATTGATACCATTACCAAGTTGCTAAAAAAATTATTATGATAATTCTGCAGTAGTGTTCTTCTCCAAAGCAACAAATACTCAAGAGGTGCCAAGCATATGGAATTAAAGTATTTTACCGTTAAGGAGGAAGTTTAGAAACAAAGAATGTCTATTGAGCATATTAGGATAGATTTCATAATTGCAGATCTGTTAACTAAAGGTTTACAACCAAAGAGATTTAAGAAATATGTACATAAAATGGGTCTTGGTTGTCCTTTTGAATGATGTACTAAAGTTGATATTCTGAGCTTACTTATGTGTTTTTGATATATACTATTTCTAGTTTCTAGTTATGATGTGCACATTATTGTATTTTGATATATTATAACGTGAATTGTTTAGAAATATCCATTATGAAATTATATGTGTTATTTATAGAACGTTGGTGTTTATGATATACGAAAGGGAGTATGTTATGTGATGAATGTACAAATGCTATATCCCACATTTAGTATTTTATCATATTGAGGCAATTATGATGTTTTAGGAGGATGAATTTTGATGCTTAAGGTTATAATGCATCATACTTACATTTAAGTATTAGTTTCATCTAATTTTCAAAATAAGTGGGGGAATGTTAGATAATTACCGTTTGGTAACTTAATATGTGGCTTGAAATTAAGGGGTTAGAGCTAACAAGTTACTTCTTATAATAGGAAGTTATTAATAAAATAAATCTCATTTATCCATTATATTTTAATAACTGATGGGAGACTTTTGATGCATGTACAGGAAACTTTTGATGCATGAAGTTCTTCTATTTAGATGCATGAATTTTTAAAATATGATGGATATACATGATCAATGGAATTCTTTTGAAAACCTAAAAGACTCATGAACTTAAACAATAAAAAGTTTCTAATAATAAATGATTATGAACTTAGACAAATGATGGTTGATGGATGCATCAAATTAAAGAATGAGTTACACACACACATATATATTGGTCATCTTTCTGTCTACAATGAACACTTGAAAAAGTCCATCTAAATTAAGCGTGTTTCAGAAAGAAAGGGATAAAAAGAGAAAAACCCATATATGCAAGCATTATCTATAATGCAATGGATTCATCATCCTCAAACTAAAGTATGTAAAAATCATAAATCTCAAAAATCATTTTAAGAGGGTAGAAGGGCATAAGGAATAATGTTATATTGTACACATAATAAAGTCAATGGCACACGATGAACGTGGTCTACTGAATACATTTCGACAATCAAGTTAGCAACCTTATAGAGTTTTAGTGAGTATAGTGAAGATTATTTGGAGAGGGGACACCGGTATATATAAGTGTTGAATGTATCAATTGTCATGCTCTTGAACAAATAATATGTGATTACATGTTTTTAATGTATTAGTAGTATAAGCGAGATTTCCGTTAGATGATTATTGCAATCATATTGTTTCTTCATGCTTGAGTCATATCTTTTATCATATATCGGTTAGGTGGTTGATTCGTTAAACTTTTATTTGATTGGGTTCTATAGTTTATAAAGGAATTAGTTGATCAAATGCATAAGTTGATTGACCTAGATTTGAAACTATCCTTACCATAACTACTTCTTCAACTAATCTTAATTGATCATTCGTGATTAATCGTTTGGAAACTAATAACTGTTTTGGACTACCTCAGCCACATTCTGTACTTCGATTCAAGCAAATTGCAAAAGAACTGAATACTAATCAATTCAAGAGGGAATACTCTCAGTAATAAACACACTCATGTGAAGACTGGGCCTGAAATTAAATGAGAAAATATGATGCTTTATCTAAACATGCCATTTTATGTGGTCCAATTAATTAATATTGGGCCTTAATTTCATTTATCTAAACAAGGCATTGAGCCCCATCCAGTACCAATTGATTCATACAACCCATTTGGGCTCCAAAGTAGGGGCACCGACTAAACTATCAACAAAGAAAACATTAGACCTTTGCCAATTTAACAGTTTTTTTTAATAACAAAAATGAAATTTGAATTTATTACCTCTAGCATATTATCCAAATCCTTCATGTTCAAAAAATATAATATCTACTATGTAACTTGGCAAGTGGTTATTAATTGGTCATACCCTAAAAGGGTTAAAAAAAAAAAGGTTGACCAAATAAAGTTCAATTTGTACATAGCTAGTCAACTGTTCAATGTCAAAGGGGCATTAGGTGTTAATGCAAAATAAAACTTGCAAATTAATTTAAGGTTTTGAGTGCTTTCTTCTAATTCAACGAGCATAACAATACTTACCAATGCAAATTAGTTTTTATAACTACAATGCTTCTCTAGCTGACTCACTAACTCACCCACTTAGGAGTTAACCTTAAACAATGCTACAAGATATTTTCCTAGTTGTTGACTTTTTTTTGGCGGGTAAAACTTTGATTTTGACTTCCTAGCCTCTGTTTGGCTGTTGGGAGAGCTTTGTCAAAGCTGAATGTAAATCAAGTGGCAGGTTTAAGATAACTTTCAGAGTATGACATATATCCCCTCCAAGGTCAAAATCACTCAATTTTGTAGTCTAAGTAATTATTTTATAATTTTTTAGGATTCATTAGTCAAAATGTAATGTCTTAATAATTCTCTGAGAAAAATTTTCTACATCATACTTAATAAATTTATACCCATTTTAATTTTTCTATGCAATGTAAATTTAAGAAATAACGAGAAAAATAAACTTTCTCGTGATCTGAACTAATGTCCATTCATTTTTGTTTAGTAACAATTTAGTATATATTATCCAAAACATGCATTTCTAATTTGACTGGGATCTTGCATTGGGATATAATATTTAATTCAGGAAGCTTCTTTTGTTGACATGCACCAAGCAACCGCACGAATGGTGTGTCAAAGGCTTCTTGAACATTGTTAAAAATATAGGTGTGAAAACTCCAAGAGATGGCCCAATTAATTTATATTATAATACTATATTTGTCCTTTTAGTGTTTTGATAAACCCAAGACAAAGCAACACGCTCACTTTTAAAAGAATTGTTTAAAAAAGAGTTGTTGAAAACTTTTTCATGCCTATAGCTCAATGGCGTCTCCAATAAATTACATGGTTTTGGCCCTTAATTAACTCAAACAAACATTGCGGTTGGACATGATAAAGGTTTTTGAACTCTTTGATGGGTTTTTAGGTTAACTTATAGGTGAACTTATGGGTTTTTTTTAATAGAAAAATTAGATATAATAGATTATTTAATTTTAAGGTCATGATATGTAATCGATCTTTTTTAAAATTTATAATAATATCAATTATAAATTTTTTAATCCTCTGAGATCATTAATAATAAAATTTAAATAAAAATATAAGTAATTAAATATAACAAATGTTGTCAATAGACACAATTTGAAGAGTTTTGACAAGTTTAATAGTCATGTATTGAATTATGCTGTTGGGCTTTAATGAAACCTTATGTCTCCTGTGCTTAGGGTTTCCACAATAAAGTAAGTTTTGAATGCTTTGCTTTGCTTTCCACTTTGGGGATCATTTGCCTCTGAGTTCAAACTCCAAAGCTTCTTTGTTCCTAACATTATTTTGCATGAGGAACAAAGTACCTTTTCTCCTTGGCCTTCCACTTAAAAGGTGGCCAGATTGTGAGCTAGGTTCTCTGTTTCTACTCTTTTGAAGTAACTACTTTTCTTCTTAGTGCATATTATAATTGCTTCAATTAATTGTTAGACGCCCACATACATTTTTGTCAATTTTAGTCTTTTTATGCTATGGAATTTAAAAAAATATATATATATGTTCAAACTTTATGTCCGTGAATTTCACTCATTCTCTCTTCCTTTATCGTGTGAGGCCAATATAAAATATAAATATGTGTATAAATTTTATTTATCCCTTTTTTATCATATTAATTTAAAAATAAAATTTT
This sequence comes from Saraca asoca, assembly GCA_026873985.1. Classification (NCBI taxonomy): domain Eukaryota; kingdom Viridiplantae; phylum Streptophyta; class Magnoliopsida; order Fabales; family Fabaceae; genus Saraca; species Saraca asoca. Next base: position 4,805 of record JANHAO010023206.1, read on the forward strand.
TTAATGGCAATTAGGGTGAGAAAAAGTTGGCATCTTAATTATATTAAATTGGAATTTATTATGACAAGTGTATGATACAAAATTAAGATTTAATTAGTTAGAATCTTCAAGATAATTTTTCTACTGATTATGTTGTGATTTAAAAGCTTGGATCTTTTTCTAGTTTTAATTAGTTTTCGAGTGAGCATTGTCAAAAGCATACAAGAGTATAAGTGGCATGCAGCCAAAAATAGTAATTTAAAGAAACTAATTTTGTGAAAATTAATAAAGTTTTGCTTTGAGCCAAGAAATGACAAAAAAAAAAGGGTGGCTAGTCATGATGTAATAGGGATGATTAATGAGCACTACAAGAAAGAAAAACAAGTGAATTGAATAAACCCAAAAGCAGAGATATGGAATAATCATTGAAGCGATCAGGTGGATTAGACTGGCGAAATGCAGACGTGCTGGAGGTGTTCTGTAATTACAATAAAATTATTTGCATATTTGCATATGAACAAAGTAATTTGTGGAATATGCTTTGATGAGCAAGGCATTATTTTAACATAATTTTAATATTATAATTAATGAAAATGATTTGTAAAGAAAATATATTGATGTTTATATAGGTACTAGTCATATACTTCTAGATGAATGGAGAATATTTACGTATTTCTAGTATATTAGTAACATGAGCAAGATTCTCGCTTAATAATTGTTATAATCATACTATTTATGTTTGTCTAAGTCACACTGTTTTGTGATGATTAGACGGATAACTTTATTCAAATTTTCTAGTGATCAATTTTGTGTCCCAAATCGATCAATAAAGTATTATGGATTGTTCGACCTGGATCTATATCTTTGCTCTTATCTTGCAACTATTTCCTTGGACTATTCGACTTGAGCCTAATTGTCATGCGTCTAGTCAAGCTGATCGACTTATTATCGATTTAGATTATCGTTGATCAATTATAGTCTTATGCAACCTTGAATTGTTGTTTTTGAATGGCTCGCTCTTGCTGTAGAGACTTTATATTACTTGTAATGATACGGATTGTATAATTAAACGTTATCATGGGTCATTTTTTAATAGCTTGATATGTTGCAAAGAGTATGCTTATCGACAATGATATGAGTTACTCGTTTGATTAATTTCTTCAGATTATTTATTAAGTACGAATTTAAATCGATCGATTAATCATGTCCTGATCTAGTCAATCTACTGTAGTCATATAAATTACTACCTTTACTAATTTACGATGTTTGGATTAATCAATTAGTCATAATTTAATGATTATTCATCTTAAATTGTAGAAAAAAATTATACTGTATACTTAGGTTCATAGGTGCCATTGAATTTGGACAAAGAAAGTAACTTCAACTAATGAAAATGTTTTGTTATATTTCTTACAATAATAAATGCCATGTTTCATATATCACTATATGGAGCTTTTTCTTATCACGACATTTGCTACACAGCAGTTGGTAGTCATCGTCTTCACCATTTTTTTCTTCATCGTCTCGATAATGTTTCAAAACAAATAACCATCTTCTCCTGTTGCACACATTTTGTGAGTGCAAAACACCAAAGTTCCTTAATGATGTAGAGTCCCGGATGATGAGAAAATTAAAATACTGCAAGAGAGAGATAATGTTAGATTACGTTGCTACCTCAGAATTGTAGTTTATCCGTTAGCGTTGGGATAAATATCCCTTTTTTTAACAAACAAATATTAAACAATTAAAAATTAGATTAATGCGGTAAAACATATAAATAATTTGATGTGAAAAAATTTTAAATTTTAATAAGAAGAAATTTATTATATTATAAAGATTATATGATAATGTATATAAGAATCTTAATTATATTAATACAATTTCTTAATTATTATATCTACAATTTTATCAAACATCTTCGAGGATTTACATAATGTACATAGGATTTTTTTATATCTCACTCTTGCTTAATATAAATATTTATACTCAATATTTATTTGACAAACAATCATAACTCTACTTCAACTTAAAATCTTAATTTGAATTGGGAGATAAATCACAATAAAAAATAATCCAAATCTCACAAAAAATGCAGCATAATACATTTATGACTATTTCGTTAAACTCACTTGTTTTGTTTCAAAAATTATTACCAACTTAAATGTATGCATCAAACTTTAACCTTTATAATGATCCAAAAAAAGTCAAAGGCATTTCACTTTGTGATGTATATAGAGTTGTGCCACTCTTATAAATGAATTTATTTATCTCCTTGATCACTTTCCAGGGTTCAAATTTGATGAAAGACTGCACAATATAAATAAGTCTATTTCAATCGGACTTAAGAGATAATTATTAATGATATCCAAAAATCTCTTATCTTAAAATAATAAAAACACAAAAAAAAAAAATAGTAGTACTGATGGTATTATGGATAAATTTGGTGTACAATTACTACATTATATATAATAATTACATGTGGTGCTATTAACTTATTCTCTCACAATGTAAAGTCATTGTTTATTTGCTTTAGTCATAGATTTAACTTGTTACGGTATGTATATATCTAATCAATTGATTTCACTTTCATTATCATTATCTTACAAAATGGCTTTCTAAGAATCAATGGAGAAGTGGGAATGTGGGATTTGGTGACCTATAGCTGGCTGGCATGCAGTGCATTGGATCAAATTCTGTATGACAAATTGGATAATTGCTTGCTGCAGCTGTAGCTGGTCAATTCTCCACATGAGAACGTAACCTTGGACGGTCGACTAAATCCATAATCGGATCGAACTCTTTTGATTCTCATCTTTTATCCAACCTACGAATCGAACAAAATTTGTACACATGCTCACATACAAAGAACAACCTCTTTTCCTTCATGCTTCTTGGGACCAACCACAACTTGCTATTATGCAAACTCACTCTCATGCAAATTAAAAGAAATATGCTTTTGTAAATCTTGTTCTTTGTTACTCTGAAAAAGAAATAAATAAAACAATAAATATAAATTTTATTTATATATATATAATTTATAAATATTATATCATCTTTAAATTTACAATAAATAAAGTTTATATAAAATTTTCGCCGAATTTGGGATTTAGGTTTCGGATTCACAGCTCTAACTATCTAGAGCTTTATCAAAACCCAAGTCATTCAAACACCAAATTCCATAATAATCTCTGACTCATGGCTCCCATGAAAGGTCATCGACCAAAGATTAGTGGGGTTTTACTAAACCGATTCGACTTGCATAAATGGCCCCCCACGCAGGCACCAGATTGGTCGCATAGACATGTGTAAAGAAACTGCGGAGCCACCGTGCACCTGGTTCACCACATGGCCAACGGATGGCTATAGACATGTGTAGCGGAATGCCGTAGCTAGCCACCGACACGTGGTCCGCCACTTCTTGCACTGGATCCGTTCTCGTAAACCATGGCCATAAGAACCACCACCCATAGTGTGAATCAAGATTGAAAACGAAAGTAGATAATGGCAATCCCTCCAATTTTGAGGTATTTGAAAAATCAAATCAGTGTATTGGAGGATATTAAATTAATCAAGGCAAGCTTCTTATCACTATTATGGTGGACTTTTTAATGAAACACACACGAAAAGTACATACCACTTAAACTCAATTATACATATTATTTTTCAGTATATACATGTTAAAATTTGAATAAATAAAATTAATAATTAAGTGAGACTCATTTAAGTCAAAATATACCATATATATCAATAAACGACACTTTTTGTAAGATCAAATAAATTTATTTAATTAATTAGTATTATTAAAAAAAAATGCTCTTGTAGATGGCAAGTGGATGTTAATTTATTGATAAAATTAAAATAATCCTTAAAATAAAGTCTAGTGTCATATGATTGACTTTTAAATCCTATAAATATAATCCTCTAAAATTTTAAAAATAAAGTAAAAAACATTGAACACCTTTGCATTTTTTTTTAACTATTTTCTTAATGTAGTGAATTTAAAATAGCAATTTGAAAAAATTATAAAAAAATACATTACCTCCATGATTACGATCAAATCAAATTTCAGTAATAATTTATTAAAAAATATTTGTTTTTAATAATGTTGTAAACGCATTAAAGAATCAATCTAGTTAGTAGTAATTTAATTTTAAAAAAAAATACATCCATAAATTAATTAAAATTCAAGCCAAAAATAATCAGGAAGAGTTGTATCACATGTCCTTTTTATATTTTTTTAACTAGAATTTTAACATTTTCAATTTTTTAAAAATTTCAAAAGATTATTTTTAGGATTTGAGACTTTAACAGATCATGTGACACTAAATTTTAATCTAAGATTTATTTGTATTTCGTCCTAATTTGTAAGACAAAAAAAAAAAAAAAAAGGAGGAAGCTATATTTAATTTATATACGATTTCTGAAAATGTAGAGTGAGAAACCAACATGGTTACGAAATGCTTTATATATAATTAAAATGGCAAATACTATGGGGAACACAGACTCACGCTTGGGGCTTATAATATTGGTTTTTTAACTTAAAACAAATCATACAATATGGTTAGTTGATAAAGCTTGCAGGCGTGCGTTCAAGGGACAAGACAACAATGGTGGTCGTCCTTTTCTTAAATGCTTTTGGCAGCCTCTTCTCTCCTTCGTGTACATTATTCCTTGTTTGTCAATTAATTTATTAAGGCTGTGTTTGGATTTATTCAAGTTTAGCCAATTTCCACGTGAGAAATGCATGAACATCTGGATAAGATTACTTTGCTTTAATTTATTACTATTTTTTGTCAAGCTTGGTGCATGAAAAGCCAGTGCAATTGCCAATGTGAAAATTCAATTAATTAATTAATTACCACTCTCGTAATGAGTTAACATGATTAGTGTTGATAGGAAAAGGAACCAAGATGCAGATTAAAGGGAGCCGTTTGTTTTAATGTTCTTTAAATTATTGTTGAAATTGAACAATGTTCACATTAGCTACGTTTTGATGCGCAAAAAGAACTTTTATATTATCATTAAATCACATTTTATCATGAATTAGAAAATTATCAATATTGCAAATGATTTTTAATTTTCTTTTATTTCTTCACCAACATTGTAAAATACTTTATGCTTATATTGTATCAAATTAAAACTCATAATAAAATTAGAAAGCATTCACATTGATCTTTTTATATTTATTGAATTATGTTACTCCCGCATTTTATTTTTTATTTTTTCACAAAATAATTGAGATTTATCATAGATTTTCGCATATTTTATCGAGAATGTGAATTAATACTTGTTGGTACTTGTACTTGGTTGCCCATTTTGGTCAACCTTTGCATGCCAATTTGATGTTTATAAATTTATATTTGGCTCATCCAAATATACAATATTTTTTATATAAATGAATAATTAAGAAAGTCCAAATTTCCAAATTGGAAGTTTTTTAAAAAGTAGGAAGCATTCCTACTCTAGCTGTTAATTCGTGGTTGGAGAGAAAGCACAAAGATGAAAATATCAAGCACACAAAAAATGCAGACACTGTTCAACAAAAGTGGATGAGAAGATTCCTCTGAGAACCACTAAATTTGGCCCAACACCCTGGACCGTACGGTTCCATTCTCATTAGCAAATTGATTGAAAGACTCTTCACCGTTTTCTTCTCGCTCACATTATGAGTTCACATTTCAATCACTTATAGGGTGGATAAAATAAGTTAAAGTAGTAAAAGGTAGAGAATGCACGTATCTTTATTACAATTTCAGGGCATATAAAGGAAATTAAACCATTTTACTATTAAATAAGATTTTTTACATTGTTCGGATACATTTATTTAGATTAGATATTAAAATTTTGAATACATTATATTATTTTTATATTTAATATAATTATATTTATATTTTTTATTTTAAAAAATATGTATTAAATTTTTTTATTTATATACAAGCATTTTTTTATTTAAACATATACTTATTTCCCCTATTCTAGAAAATAAATAAGATTAATGTATATTTTTAAAAATGAAAATGTGTGAATATAATTTACTCTAAAATTTCAAACGAATTAAGACTTTATAAGTTTTATTTTATCAATTTTCTTCAAATTTTATAAGAAAATGACACTATATATATATATATATATTAAGATTCATAGTTTCATGAAATCATTAATAAATTTTGGTGTCTTTTTCTACTTTGAATTGACACACAAAATCATTGCAAAAATTCAAATTTATTTGAATGACTATTTGTATATTCTTGCTACTACTCAGAATGACCAAGAATGATTTATATTCTCTTATTTCTATTTTTGTGTTCTATTCATATTCTTTTACATCATCATCATCGTTATCATTAATTTAGAAAAAATATAAATCAAACATAAATATAGCATAATATTATTAGTCAATGACAATAAGTCAATAAGTCAAACTTGTTCGTAACAAATGTGCATGAGAACTCAAAAAGAAAAATATTTTGACTTCTTATGAGTTTTAATAAAATTAGACAAACTTCATTAATTTCAAAATCTACTTAAACTTTACTTTAAATATAAAAAAAATTTAATTTTCCTTGAAATTTAATGAAATTATGTAAATTTCCACTTGATTTCAGAATTTCCTCAAACTTCCCTTAATTGAAACATGAAATAATGCTACACTTAAACTTAAATTTAAAATTTTCATCAATGAAATGATAAAAAAATATGACTATAGATTGAAATCAAATAATATAAGATATTCTAAGTATATAAAAGATATATTTTAATTAAATTCAAATAACTAAAAAAAATTACACTTAGATTAAAATTTAACTTTTTCATCAATTATATTTTAGTTATTTGAATTTAATCAAAACATATCTTTAATCACAAAATATTTAGAATATCTTATATTATTAAATTTGAGCTATATAGTCAAACTTTTTTTACCATTCTCAATGAAAAATTTAAATTTGAATTTAAGTGTAATATTTTTTTATGTTTCAAAAGAGATGTGGATAAGTTTTAAAATTAGAAGGGAGATATATATAATTTTACTAATATTCACAAGAGGTCAAACTATTTTTATCTAGGTTTTCATTTAATTCACAAGGGAGATATAAAATTAGAAGGACTCATTACCCGACAAGACTTAGGAATACGAAAACATTCAACAATGCTGGCAAGGTCACGAAATTTAATAATAGAAGTA
>JANHAO010023207.1:0-11964 GCA_026873985.1 Saraca asoca
TGCTACTTGATGTTGTTTGGAATCCCTCAGTGGAAAGGCAAGCCATAAGTCGAGCATATAGACTCGGCCAAAAGAGAGTTGTCTATACTTATCATCTCATCACACAGGGTACCACTGAATGTGAAAAGTATTGTAAACAGGCAGAAAAGGAGCGGATATCAGAACTGGTTTTTTCTGCTAGATATAATGAGAATCATAAGCAAAAGAGTTCTGCAGCAGTTTCGGAGGATAAAGTTCTTGATCAGATGGTCAGGCGTGACCAACTCAAAAATGTGTTTGAGAAGATTATCTACCAACCAAAGGAGTTGGGTTTAGTTGAGAGTTTTGGTTCTTCATAGTTCCATGACTGAAATTAAGCAGAGTAGGTTGTCTCCAATTTTTACTGTATTCTTCATTCCTAATATATGGAAGAAAGTCAACTTTTTTTGGGCCAAGTTTTATTCTATATACGGTTTCATCATTTTGTCAACTTGGTAGTTGTCACATTTCTATTGCAGTATACTACTGAATTCCTGTTTGGAAAAATCTTTTCATTATCATTTGGATGATAACTTTGATCTTTACGTTTCTATTAGACTTATTTACAATTGAAGGTTGAATAAGAAAGTTTATTGGGATTAACATTGACTTACTTTCTCTTTATGCACTCACTTCTTGGAAATCTTTTGCCTCATCTTTCTAAAAAATTAGATTACTGATATTTCCAGTTCACCTTAGAAAGTTAGAAGTAATGTACTCTACTTGAAACATTATTTTGAGCACAGAAAGAAGAATGGAAAATCAGGAGCATCTGCTGCATAGAAATCTTTTCCTGATGTTATGTACTTGAGACTTGTCCAACGCATCTTATGAGTGGTTAATGCTCTGTAACACTCTGCAACAATGAAAGTATTACCTCTTGAAGAATGTGTTGAATAGAGAAATTAAGCCAGGTTGCCTCTTTGTGCTCTAATATCTGCATATGCTTTATCTGATCAGGCTGTGGTATCCATTTCAAAGACTCTAAATGAAACAATTTTACAGTTCATTGGGTTCTGCTTTTTCCTGAATATTGTTATTTGTCACAGCAAACCTGGTATTTCATTCACTTACAGCATCTATGCTGTATGTGTTTATTGTTGGTTAAAATGTGATAATTCCATTACAAATTTTTGCTAGCCTAATGGGAGACAGGCAGCTATACGGAATAAAGCTCTTATGTCGGATGGAATTTTGAGTGGATGCTTCAATGAATATCCAGGCATGCAAGTGTCTATACAATAGCACACAGCAATTCATGTTTCATTGAAGTTTCATAACTTTGAATTCGTGTTATTAATTTGAATGTGCTGATGGTTTTTATTCTTTTAGTTTCTTACTCTCAAAATTGCTCTTTTCGGATTGATTTTTGGCATAATCTTATTAAACCTGTCAGGCATGCTAATGTTTATGGAACAGCTTGCAGCAATTCATATGATCTTTGATTGCATTTTGATTTCCAGCATAAGATGCAGTTTTAACTGTTCTTCCTAATGAGATTGTAATTACTTCTATTGTGATTTCCTTTGACACTGGAAATTGGAGGAGAAAACCAACCAGTTTACAAAATGATGAAGGAAGCTTTGTCTTTTGCTAAGGTTAAGGATTACCCCAAGACACTTTCCCTTTCCTGTTCTGAAGCTACCTTTATTTTTCCATTTCTGGCTTTTTCTACTATTGAGTTCCCTTGCTGCCTTGTATTCTTCCTCATTAGGGTGTCAAACGTGGATGAGGAAAGACATGGTATTATGCCACAAAAAATATTTTGGGAGAAGATGTGAAGAGTGAACAAAGGAAGATCATCTTGTAGCTCTTTTCATTTTTGAAGAGGATTCATGTTAGTTTCTTGTTTGAAGTGTGGAATGAAACTGTAATGAATCAAATACTTAAAATGGTCACACGTAGATCAATAGTATCTGAGAATTACAAGTTTCTGTGACCATGTGGTTGATCATAATATCATGTGCACCAAAAAATGCACATATAAAGAGGAGAGTTTTGTGTGATCTCTGAACATCAGAACATGCACCAATGTTCTGCCCGAGGTGTTATGACTGTCAATTACTAATTAATGATAATTTGTGAAAGTTCATGCGCCATTTTTTTTTTTTGGAAATTCTAATTATGTATATGATGTCAACAGGAAAATTCAAAGAGATTTGACTCGGGCATCATTATCTGGAGGAGGATTATCCATAGTAGCAGCTCTTTCTATGATGTAAATTTGGAGTGGTTGGTAGCTTTTGCTATTGATGTTAGTAATTATGTGTATGTAAATTGTTGAACATATGTATCTCCTTTACATTGATGACAGCCAAATGTGTAATCTGTTTCTTTAGCCCAACATTATCAGTTAATATTCTTTGGATGTGTTGATCTCAAAGGATTAATAATATTCATTGCATAACTTTATATATAGAGCAAGAGTTCAACAGAAATATAATTTATCCTTTATTCTTAACCATAACTAACAACCTTCATAATATTAAGGTAAATAGAATTCAAAACAAACTTCAACAAAATCCTATAGACTTGGTCAAATGGCAGCTTTTTAGACACATTTTCACCAAGGTGTTTTGTTAATATTCTTATGCCTAATCATGTGACATTATCAGTTACCATTACATTCGATTTTCCTTGGTCAGATGTTTAATGAAAGGGAAACTTTTGTCATTATAAACCTAAGGCCATGTTAGTTTAAGGTTCAATTATGCTAGTCACTGCAGTTGAAGGCAACTGTTCTCTATTTGAGATGATTAGTCAACTTGATTGCAGTATTTGAAAGTGACATGCTTTTCTTTTTGTACGATTTGCTGATTATTACGGCAATGGCAATTGTTTGCTTACTAACATTTGATCCACTCAATGTCTACTGAATTAATTTATTTTTGCGTTATGTACGAATTGATAGGAGGAAGGGGCAAGTGACCACAAAATAAGAACACAATGTGATTATGCAGCTAAAAATATTTTATGGATCCTAGAGGTTTGGATTTTTTTAAGGAGGAAAATACATTTTACATCCTTGAAGTCTTACTAAATGACAAATTATTCCTTAAACTTTAAAATGCTACCAATTACACCCTTAAACTTAAAAAAAGTTACAAGAAAATGCTAATGTTCTGTTGATTCTAACTCTAAACTAATAAATATGTTGTATATACTTTGTTGAGAGACTGGTTTCTTCATCTGTAAGGCACAAAATTTGAATTAAATGTCTTATTTTATCACTAGTATATAAATTTTGTAATCTAAGTTCGGAGAATGTTTAGAACTAATAATACGTTCATGTGAACTTTATGCTTTATATGAGAAAAAATATGACAACAACAATATCTATACTACATATTTACTAGTTTAAGATTAAAATTAATAGCCAATTAGCATTTTCAAAGTATTCTTCAAACTTTAAGGGGGTAATTCATAACTTGTTTAAAGTTTAAGGATGTAATTTGTAAGTTTTGAAAGTTTAAGGAGTAATTTGTCACTTAACAAAATTTCAAAGGCAAGGGTATAGGGTGTATTTTTTCCATTTTTAAATGAAAGCTACAAAAAATGTTGATTATGTAGTTAATTAACCCAAAAAATTGAGGGTATAGGTTGCTATTCATGTTTACTTCACTTAGACAAAATTCTAAAATTGCATGTTGAAGCAGTTAATACATAGAGATCTAACCTTGGATGTCATGAATCTTTACAAAGTTTTTGATGTTCTTATGGTAAAGTAGTCAAGACACAATTTTTTCTCACAAAAGTGGCAAAAAGCAAAATTTTATGTTTGAAAAATGGTATATTTCTCTAACAATAAACACCAAATTACTGTGCAAAAATTGCATTAGCATCATTTTCTTGTCTACTTGGCATAACTTTGGTCTTTACTCTGGTGTTTGACTTTGTGATAGTAAAGATGGTCTTAACTTTGGCATGTATGGTGTGTTGAAGAGTCCATTGTCCAACTTCTCTTTTACAAAGTGTTCAGTCAACTTCTAAGTGTTTTGTCCTAAAATGTTAAACAAGGTTATGCGTTATATTTGTAACTAATTTATTATAGCAACAGAGGCTTATAAGACCCTTCCATTTACTTTGTAGATCATTTAGGATAATATTTATCCATAGGAGTTCATAAATTCCATGAACCATTGCTCTAAACTCAGCTTTGGAACTTGATCTAGCAACAACTATTTGTTTCTTGCTTTTCCATCTAACTAGGTTTCCCTTTTTGAATAGTATGCCTTCTCTCAAGGTTCCTTCAAGGTAGTGCAATATCCTATGATTAGCTTGTAGATTGTTCTTCGTAGAATTGTTCATAAATTGGCTCACTAGACTAATATCACATGCTATGTTTGGTCTAGTGTGTGATACGTAGATAAGTCTTCCCACAAGCTGTTGATATCTTCCTTTATCAACTGGATTATCACTTTCTTTTTCTCCAAGCTTATGATTTGGCTTTATAAGGGTATTAGCAGGTTTGCTCCAAGGGTTCCAGTTTCCTTTAGTAGGTTAGGAATGTATTTTTGTTGAAAAATAAAGATCCCTTTTTTATGAGTAAGTTACTTCAATTCCCAAGAAGTACTTCAACCTTTGAAGTTCTTTAATTACAAATTCCCTAACTAAGCACTTCCGAAGAACATCCATTTCTTTTGGATTATTACCAATGGTGATGATGTCATCTACATGAATTACGAGAGCTATGATTTTCCCGTTCTCTAAATGTTTTATGAAGAGGGTGTGGTCTCCTTGGCTTTATGTGAATTTCATTATGATCATTGCCTTTGTAAACCTTCCAAACCATGCTCTTGGTGATTGTTTTAATCCATACAAAACTTTCCTTAACATGCATACTTTATTTCCACTAGAAAACTCATTAAATTAGGAAGGAAGTTCCATGAATACCTCATCCTCTAAATCACCAAGTAAGAAAGTATTCTTAATATCAAATTATTAAACAGACCAATTGAAATTAACAGGAAAAGATAATAGAATTCTTACTATGTTCATTTTGGCTACTAGTGCAAATGCTTCATGGTAGTCTACACCATAAGTTTGATTATATCTCTTTGCAACTAGCCTTGCTTTATGCCTTTCTAGTGTTCCATCTGCCTTATACTTTGCAGTAAATACCCACTTGCATTCCACAAGTTTCTTTCCCTTAGGGACAATTTCTCAAGTTTCATTTTTAATTAGGGCACCTATTTCTTCTCTCATAGCCTTATTCTAGTTTTCATCTTCAAGAGCTTTTTGTTTATTTTTTGGAATAAGGACAACATTAAGGGCAATAAGGAAGGCCTTATGCTATTTAGATATTTTATTGTAGGAGAGAAACTTAAAAAATGGGGTGTTGAGTGCATTTAACCCCTTTTTCTAATAGTAGTAGGCCACTCTAGTTCATTTATATCATTAGATATAGAAAGCTCAATAGAAACAAAAATTATGGATTTTTTTAGTACTTTTAGGGTTATGGATATGCTAGAGTTAGAATGAGTTTCCTCCTTGAATAGACTTGAAGCGGCTACTATCTTTCCTTTTTATCTCTTTGGGGAGTCCTATTTTTGTGATGGTTCTATGGTGGTTTCTATCAATTATGTAGGTTCAGTTTCAATCTCAATGTCATCATGTTTTTTTGTTTTCGTATTTATGGTGTTTTCTAGGCATTCTACAATTTTGTAAGGAAAAAAATGTATTATGTGTGCTATTTTATGGATTTCAGATACTATCTTTAAGGAAAAAAATCTTGATCCAAGATAATGTCCTTATCTTCTACCAATTTCTTCCCCTGAAAATGAGCTTTTTCTTTTTGGAAAAGACCCTCCTTTTCAAGGAAAGTGACATCCACAGAGACAAAAAATTTCTTTGATTTAGGATAGTAACATTTATACCCTTTTTCATGTTGTAGAATACCTTATGAAAACACATTTTAGGGCTTTTGGATCAAGTTTACTTCATTTATGTTTATGTATGTGAACAAAAGTTACACACTTAAAGATTTTTGGAGGATTAAGGAACATATTAATTTTTGGGAAGAAATTTGACAACATCAAAATGGGGCTTTTGTTTTCTAGGATTCTAAAGGGCATTTGATTAATGAGATAAGCTAATATTAAAACACCATTTCCCCAATTGCTTTTAGGCACATTAGTTTGAAAATTAAGTGCTTAAGTGACATTTATGAGATACCTATTTGTCCTTTCAGTATATACACACATGTGGATTCATAAATAATCCTTTCATTCTTGAAAAATTGGATAGATTTTGGTCAAACTAATCTTTCACATTATCAAACCTTTTTTTATTTAAGTCATAAACTATTTTTTCATCATTTGACAAAAAAGAGGTAAAATATTACTTACTTTAGCTTTTGTTTTCATAAGGTACAGCCATGTGACTCTAGTATAGTCATCAATGAATGAAACAAACCACTTAGCCCCCAATATGTTAGCAATATTAGAGGGTCTCCAAATATTTATGTGAATAAGAGAGAAAGGCATAGGTGATCTTCTATCACTTATAAGAAAAGACACACAATGGTGTTTAGCTAGCTCACAAGTGTCATAGTGCAAATCATTTATATTTATATTTTTAAACAAAGTAGGAAACATAGTTTTTAATAAAAGGAAAAGAGGGTGATTATGATGCAAGTGATTCAACCATATCTCACTTGTGTTGCCTTTTTCTTAGCATATATGAATGACAACTTGCTGCCTTTATTAATATTTGACCCTTCAAGGAGGTATAAGCCATTTTTCTCCTTGACAAATCTAATTGTCTTCCTTGAATCCCATTCCTAAAATAGTGTGTAGGAAAGAAATTTATTGAGCAATTTAGATCCTTAATGGCTTGGCAGATAGATATGTAGTTAGTAGACAGTGTTGGAATATATAAAACATTTTTTAGATTTATAGAGGGTGTTATTATGATAGTTCTTTATCCAGCAATCATAATGGATGATCTATTTGCCATAGTGATTTTCTTATATCTAGGACTCAGGTTGTAGGAATCAAATTTAGTTAGGTTGTGTATTGTATGATTAGTGGCACTAGAGTCTATAACTCAGGTGCTTGTAGAGTGAAGGCAAAGGGTGTAGGACTTATACATGTCTTGGCCATGGAACACATACTAGAGTTGTTTGAGAGTGAGTTAAGTAAGATTCTTAGCTTATTAATTTTTTTCTCTTAAGCCCTCTAACTCCATCAATTGAGGAGTTTTAGGTTGGTCCTTCTCCTCTATTTGAGAGGTGGGCTTGTTGTTGTTGTTGTCCCTTAAAATCACTAAAAGGTTTTTTCCAATAAGTACACCAAAGGCCTTTTTGATTTTTGGAGGAATCACCCTTTGAATTCTGAATTTTGTTATTCTACTCTTTGTCAGTCTTGGAGACCATTGCTGACCCTTTAGAGGATACTAAGTTCAACATGACACTTCTTCTACTATTTCAACCCTAACAATGGAAAAGGTCTTATTTAGAGATGGTAAAGTCTCATTTCCAAGTATTTGGATCCAAACATGGTCATATTCACTCTCAAAACCTACAAAGAAATAAAAAAATCTTTCTTTCTCCACAAACTTGTTAAGAACAACTATATCCTTATTGCAGCTCATTTTTATTTCTTGATAATGGTCCAACTCAAGCTAAAAATTGTTCATTAAATGGAAATATTCTGTAACAGAGATGTTACCTTGTTTCGTAGCTAAACTTTGAGTTTTGATGTCATAGCAAAGTGCATAATCCTTGGCTTTAGAGTAAGTTTGGCAAGCTTTTTCCCATATTTCCTTTACACTTGTGAGAAACATGCAGTTTTTGCTGATTTCTAGCTTCATGGATCCAAATCCATGACATAATCATTGAATCCTCTACATATGAAGTATTAAACTTAGGATCTTTTGGTTTAGGGCTAGTACCATTAAGGTGATTGAGCTTTCCTTTTCCTTTTAGGTAAGTTTTCACAATTTGCGAACATCAGAGATAGTTTTTCCCGTTCAAGTGGCATGTTTGGTTGATGTTTTGAAGTTCTCTATTTGAAGATCCAACAATAGAATCATTATTCTATTTAGCAGGATTGGATTCAAGTGAACCACTAATGGTTGTTTCAAAAGAGGCCGTGGAAGTTTGAATTAAAACTATAAGCTATTGTGTTTAAAGGTTAGCAATTAAGGTCAAGGAGAAAAAAAAAACACAACAACAAAGGCTAGTGATTGCTCTTTGAAACAGAGAGAAAGGATTAGCAATGAAGGCTAAAGAAGATTAGGGTTTCCATGAAACTTTTAGTGCTAATACCAAGTTGAAAAGAAAGTGTTCACTTACATAAAATAAAGGTACAAGGCTCCCTATATATACACATTCATTTGCATTTGTAGGAAATTGCTATTTTCTTGAAGAATAAAGGTGAGTCTATCTCTCCTTTCTCTATATACTTATATATATATATATATATACAGATGTTTTTCTATGCTCAAAATGATTGCATGAATTGGTTTGTGCTTTTTACGTGACCTCCTCAAGTTAAGATATTCAAACCAAATGGTGAATTTATTATTTTTGTTTTTTCTGATAGGTCACTATTTGCAAGCAACAGGTTAACTACTATTCACACTTTGCTTGATCAAACAATGATAGGATGAAATAAGAATTATAGGATGTGATAGTCTTTTTGATTTTGTAATCACTTAGGTTGGTCCCATTGATGTTTATGAAATCTACAATTTTTATGTTTGCTAGATAAAATATATTTAACATCTAACATGGTTTTTTAAAGTACATATCCATCATAGCCTTGAGGTTGTTCTTTATTGCTCTAGTTAATATCTATTGGAGATTTCATGCAAGCTCTGTTGCTTGACATATCAAAGACTATATCTAGTTAGTGATTCAGAACTCAAAAGGTCTAAAATATGCATTTTACTTCACATAATTAATCTCTTTTATACACAAATTATAAAATGACTGTGATGCCTCGTAGTATTTGATATTCTTATAATTTCACTTCAAAAAGAAAAGAAAACCTATTCTTCTTTACAAGTTCTTCTCTTACTTCCACTAATACAAAATGCAGAAATAATGTTGTTAAATACATATTGGATAATAAGAACCTCGACGTATATATAAGAACGGTGGTGTTTTTGTAAATATGATGAAAATTAAAATGTCGGTTGTTATTAAAAAACTAATGTCTAATCCTTAGACATCAGTTTGATTTTAAAAATCAACATAATTTTGAATTAATTTTTGTTTGAATAATGAAAATTAAGATGTTGGTTATTATTAAAAAAATTGATGTCTAATCATTCGATATTGATTGGATTTTAGGAATTGACGTAATTTTAAATTAATTTTAATTACTTTTAAATTATTTTATCTAGTTTTACTTATAATGAACAAAATATTTTCTAATCATTAATTTCTTTTATTCCAATCTATAATTCCCTTTTTCTAAAACTTAAAAGTTCTCAAAACATTTTTTTTAACAATTTTGAAGAAAATTTTCAAGTCTTTAAAATATTATTAAATGAATAAAATAATTCAAGTTTTTAAATATTAATATTTAATTGACATTTTTTTGGACAATAAATAGCCTTGGATTTATTTATGAAAATGTATGTATATCTTAAAATGGACAAAATAATTCAAAAATAAATTCATTTTGTTAATTAAAGTCAAACACAATAATTCAAATTATAATTAGACAAAATACAAAAAATTAAATTATTCTGATATAAAACGCCAAATAAGAGGAACCTTGATGTATATAGAGGAGCAATACTGTTTTTATAGGTATAATGAAAACTAAGACGTCAATTTTTTATGAGAAACTGATGTAAATTTTAGTATTAGATATCAGTTCCTATAAGAGAACCAACATCTAAAGTTTGCAATATTTAAACCAGTTTTCATGGACATAATTGTAATTTTCCCTTTCTTGCTGGTTTCAAACTTAGCTCACTCTCTTCTTCATCTAAAGTCCATCATGGTGATTTGAAGGCATAAGTGTGAAGAAAGGAAGTAACAGTTGACCTTGTTCTTCATCCTGCAACAATATGATCTCTAATGACTCTCTCTTTTTATTTGTGTTAATATGTAATTTTTATTATTATTTGATTTTATTTTTTTGTATACCTAGTGACTATTTTTCTGCAATGTTGAACAATTAGTTTAGAGTAATCTTAATAATCACTAGTTGATAGTTTAGGAAAATGCAATCCATCTCTACTATGAATATATCCCATCAAATGTCATCTTAATTCACAAGATTAAATTTTGAGAGGTTGATGGGTTCATGTTCTTGTGTATTTGTTGAGATTTAGATTGGGTAGTCATAGATCGAAGATGAATGTTTACTGATCGATTAAGTGAAAACTATGCAAATGGGATTAAGGAGTTTATTAGATTTGTTGTTGATCAACATGTTGCTGATAGTAATGAGTTAATTAGGTGTCTTTATGTGAAATGTTGCTATGTTAAGAGAATAAAACCTAAGGAAATACAAGATCATTTATTTATTCATGGCTTTGACAAAGAGTATACACGATGGATATGACATAGTGAAAATGAATTGTTTAATATGTCTAGTAATTATGGAGACAAAGGAGGGTACCAAAACGATTACATTGATGTAGGTTTAGATGATTGATTTGAGGACATGATGCATAATGTAGAAGATAATTTTATTGAGTGACCATATATTCTCGATAGCTTGAGTGATGCAGAAGAGACTTTATATCTAGGTTGTAATAAATTTACATGATTATCTACTATGTTAAGATTGTTCAACTTGAAAGCGAGGAATCAGTGAAGTGAGAAGAGTCTCATGGCCTTAATTCAATGTTGAAATATATATTTTTGGAAGGTAATGAACTTCCAGATCATACTTATAAGGCTAAGAAAGTCTTGTGCCCAATGGGTATGGACTATAAGAAGATAAATGCTTGTCCTAATGATTGTATATTGTACTATAAGTAGTACAAAAGTTTATATGAGTATAAAAAATGTGAGGCATCATGTTACAAATTGAAAAAAAAAAATGATGACATGATTAATAAAGGGGCTTCAATTAAGGTATTATGGTATCTTTCAATAATAACAAGCTTTAAACACATGTTTGATAATGTAAGAGATGCCAAGAACTTAATGTGGCATGCATACAGGATGATTTTTGATCACAAGTTTTGACATCTAGTGATTTTCCCAAATGGAAAATAGTTGATTTAATGTTTCTTGAAAACTTTGTATGGATGGAATGAACTCTCATGGTAACCTAAGCACCAAACATAGCACATGGCCTGTTCTATTGGTGATATACAATTTACCTTGGTTATGTATGAAGTATAAGTATATAATGTTGTCATTAATGATTTCAAGCCCCAAATAACCAGGAAATGATATCGATGCCCTTTTGGCACTTGAGGATGATATGGGATGAAGGTGTGTCGGTGTTTGATGCATATTGTCAAGCCTTTTAAGTTGCATGCCATGATTTTTTGCACAATAAATGGCTTCCCAGCCTAGAGAAAATTGTCTGGAGTACTCTATATTTCTTTAAGGGAAGAGACAAATTGTTAGTGATGGGGATGAAGAATACATAAGTAATGATATTGAGGAGACCCCTCCTTTCTTTTTAGGCTTCACTCTAGTGAATGATGAAGACATAAACAATTTGGAGGAGTTCTACGTGTGAGATGATCATAGTGAAGGGATATAGGTTGAAGATGCTCATAGAGAAAAAAATTAGGAAAGATTGAAGGTAATCGTGTTTATATAGACAACTTCTTAATTACTAGTTTAGATGCTTATATTTGATTAAAAGTTTATTGTATATATAGATAACTTCTTAATTACTAGTTTAGATGCTTATGTTTGATTAAAAGTTTATTGTATATATAGACAACTTCTTAATTACTAGTTTAGATGCTTATATTTGATTATTAGTTTATTGTATATATAGACAACTTTAGCATTAT
>JANHAO010023208.1:0-12089 GCA_026873985.1 Saraca asoca
CTTTCTATCCAAATGCACAGAATGTATAGTCTAGGATGCACTAGAACTCAATCAAATTGGTCTAGGGCACCCATCCAGACTAACAGTCTGCTAGTTGCCTCACAGTATTTTCAAGAGCTTCTTGGCACTGGTACTAAGTCTGGGCTCTGTTCACTTCAAGAGTGGCAGGTTAGTATGGATTTGGAGGTGCCATACTAACTATAGCATCTATTATAAGGACAGTAAAATCTTGTTAAGGCTGTGACTAACCCTCAAGCAGCCCAGTGGTGGTTTCCGTGCTTCTGGTGACTTTTCCTCTCACCATTATAGTTACAGTAGAGTGTCAAGGATGAAAAGGATGTAATTCGAGTGTCAAAATGTTGATAGTAAAATCTGGTTAACAGGTGTAAGTCTAATGTTACCCCAAACTATAAGTTAAGAGTGTGAGCTAATAGGAAAGAAAGAAAGAGAAGAAGGAGAACAACAAACACTAGAAGTTTTTATTGTGGTTCAACTAAAGCCAATCAGCCCCTACGTCCACTATGCATTGTATTAAATCTATTTGTGCTAATTTTCCATTTAGTTCAACGGAGATACAATGCTATGTTGCTATTCTGGTAGAGTGCCTACATGCAATTTCTCTTACTATCTTTTACAAAGGTTTCCTCTTCTATTTATAGGAGAAGGGAGGGTTACAAGTGTAATTTGATGAGTAACAAAATGATTATTTTTTTCGCATCAGGCAATAAATGCTTGGCATCTGATAATAAATACTGGGCAAATTATTGTCAGACTATTGGGGGCTGATGTGTCAATTCTGGAGGTTAAGCTATCAGTTGGGAATATGTGCCCTTAGCTGATGACTAGGCTTTCGTACTGATGCCCAGCTCACTATCTTAGCGACTTGAACTTGTGCTAAACAATTTGTTGGCCAGAGAAGTTGATCCCATTGCTGACCTCGTCTGGGATGAATCTGCCAAAGGATGGTCAGGGCGCTACGTTTTGCTTAGTGAGCTAGTGCCCTCCTTAGCGAGCGAGTCTTGTGCATCGACCTTGCCATGCATCCTTAGTTTGCGGGTAGTGAGCTAGTACCCTGCTAAGCAACCTTAATTGTCAAGCAATCTGGGCCTCCTTTTTAGCTGGGCTCTACTTCTTATTGCATTTTGGCCAGTTTATTTTGAGCAAATCAGAAAATACTCGTAACACATAGCTATAGCACAAAATATTTGGCTAATGACAATTCTTCCCAAAGGTATTAATTCAAGCTAAGGCCTAAGCAAATAAATAAGTCAATGCCCTTAGTTGAAGCAAAAGGTCGATATTAAGTTTCTTCACTCAAAAAACTTCAAGGATTTGAAGTGCAACTTCCGATATACCAAAAGTCTAGCCAAAATCCGATCTTGAGATTTATCTTGGCAAATAAGAGCAAATGCTCTAAAAAGATAAGAATGGGACTTTGAAAGTCCTCTATCCAATTAAGACATATTCGGTACCACTTCCTCATAATGATCCCAATGATTGCAAACCTAGTCACTTTTCGCATCTCCCATAGAGAAACTTATAACTTTCCATGCAAGAAAGTGTTACTTTCTAGACAACAAAGATCATGAATGGCCTTATAAAAGCCATTTAGACATTGATAATTGTAGCAAGTTGATTCAATTGCATATGCCAAGTCTCTAAAAAAACCCTTCACATTCAAAGTGACATAAATTTGTAAAGACCAATCAAAGAAGCCTTCAAGATATTGAATATCTCCTTAAAGGATCAAACTAGTTTCCCACTTCAATATCTTCCAATTGAATTTTAATGTCACTACTAATTTGGGACAAGTCAAAGCATTCACATGATATAGATGCCAGTAGATAGAAGGAAGCCTATATGGCTTTAATTCGTACTCTTCCCATATATGTGAAAGGTACTCTGAGACTAAAGACATACGCTTGTCGTAGTGCTCCACAAATTGTAAAGTTCAAGAACCCATCATTGGAGTTTGAATATCACGCTTCAATATCCTTGTTATAGCATCAAGGGCAAGCATGGGGTTGGACAACTATACTTAGAAAACATAAATTTTTCATACAAGAAAGGTCTTCGAATTTAATAATTCACCCACTAAAAGTATAGACCCACTCTTAGAAGATTCTTAATGTTTCTAAATTGTGAGAACCATTCCTATATAATAAAAAAGGAATAAAATTCTTCAAAAAGGGAAGAGAAAAGACTCAACAAAAAAAAAAGCTTTGTGAAATAATAATCATCTAGAAAGAGTTTATAGATAGAAAATATTCTAAGCTAGAACTCCTTGAAACTATTTTCAAGATAAAATATTCTAAGACAAAATCCTTAAAAGAAGTTTTGAAACAAAAAACATATTCCAAGCCAAAACCCCTAGAAGTTTTAAAAAAATTCGAGAAAAAATCCTTAAAAGAAGTTTGGAAACAAAAAAATATTCAAAACTATAAAACTCCTAAAATTTGTTTTCAAAATAAAATATCGCAAAACCAAATCCCTGAAAAAAGTTTTGAAATAAAAAAATATATATTCTAGGCTAAACTCCTGAAAGTTATTTTTAAAATAAAATATTTTAGGACAAAATCTATGAAATAGATTTTGAAACAAAAAAATATTTCAGGACAAAATCAGTGAAGAAGTTTTGAAACAAAAAAATTATTTTAAGCCAAAACTCATAGAAATTATTTTCAAAATAAAATATTATAAGATAAAATCCTGCAAGAAATTTTCAAACAAAAAAATTTATGTCAAAATCCCTAAAAAAAGTTTTGAAACAAAAAAAGAAATATTCCAAACTAAAACTATTGAAAATTGTTTTAAAAAATTATATATATTTTAGGATAAAATCTCTGGAAGAAGTTTTGAAACCAAAAAAATATTTCAAGCTAAAAGTCTTAGAATTTGTTTTCAAAATAAAATATTTCAAGATAAAATTCTTAAAATAAGTTTTGAAACAAAAAAGAAATATATTCCAAGCTAAATTCTTGAAAATTGTTTTTTAAATAAAATATTTAAGGACAAAATCCTAAGGAGAAAATTTGAAACCAAAAATATTCTAGCATAAAATCTTTAGAAGAAGTTTTGAAATAAAAAAATATTTTAAGCCAAAACTCATAAAATTTATTTTCCAAATAAAATATTCCAAGCTAGAATCCCTAGAAAAAATTTTGAAACAAAAAAAATATTATAGGTCAAAATTCTTGAAAAATGTTTTGAAACAAAAAAAATATACTCTAAGTTAAACTCTAGTAAGTTATTTTCAAAATAAAATATATCAAGATAAAAATACTCAAAAAAAAATTTAAATAAAAAATATTTTCAAGATAAAACTCTTGAAAGTTATTTCTAAAACAAAATATTTTAAGACAAAGCATCTTAAAGAAGTTTTCAAATAAAAAATATTTCAAGCTAAAATTTCAGGACGTTGTTATTAAAACAAAATATTTCACTATAAAATCATTGGAATAAGTTTTTCAAAATAGAAAATATTTCAAGATAAAACTGCTGAAATTGTTTTTAAAAAAATTCCAAAATAAATCCCTTAGAAGAATTTTTTTTAAAATATATTCTAAGATAAAACTCCTAGAAGCTATTTTAAAAAATAAAATAAAATATTTCAAGATAAAGTTGTTGGAAAAATTTTAAAAAATATATAGAAAACATTTCAAAGTAACTCCCAAAGGTTGTTTGCAAAATAAAAATATCTTAAGATAAAATTCCTAAAAGAAAAATTTTTGAAAAAAATCAAGACTTATTTATTTATTATACTGCAAGTGTTCACATAAATAAGACTTGGGGAGGCATTTGTAGATATAAAAAAATTATTTTTATATTTGGGGTAATATAAAATATATAATCCAAAGTCTTTCAATTTGGTTCCAAGAAATGTAAGCCAAAACTCATGCAAATTGGTCAATCCATTTGGCTCTTAAATCTAAAAATAGGCTAAGGGTTCAGAGATGAAGAAGAGGGGGAAAAGACCTTTTGCAACTAAAAAGAGATGCCCCTTGTAAAAGAGTCTTTAAATCTTCAATCCCCTCCAAAAAAAGATTGAAGACATAAACCTCTATAAGCAAATAGAGAAAACTCTGAAGTGTTTGCTCACAAGGTGGCCTCTACATCTTCCAACACAGCCAAGAAGAATATAGAAGACATAAACCTCTATAAATAAAATTTAAAAAAAAAAAACACT
The DNA here is from genome assembly GCA_026873985.1 of Saraca asoca. Lineage (NCBI taxonomy): Eukaryota > Viridiplantae > Streptophyta > Magnoliopsida > Fabales > Fabaceae > Saraca > Saraca asoca. The sequence continues at coordinate 4,187 of JANHAO010023208.1, forward strand.
TTCAAGTGGTTTCTGAAAAAGTGGTCTTCATATTTTATGACCCCTCCAAGAAGAAGATATAAGACATAAACCTTTGCATCTTCTAGCCACTTTAAGAAAAGATTGAAGACATAAATATCTATAAGTAGAAAGAGAAAACTGTCATATGCTTTCCTACAAAACAGTCTTCAAATCTTCAAGAGACAAGACAAAAGTTTCTATAACTAATAAGATAAAATCTCAAGTACTTCAAATAGAAGAGTCTTTAACTCTTAAACAAGGGTGAAAACCATAAAAGACACAAAGCTTTTATAACCAATGGGGTAAAATCTCAAGTACTTCAAATAGAAGAGTCTTTAACTCTTAAACAAGGGAGAAAACCACAAAAAACACTAAGTTTCGGTTGCCAATGAGATAAAATCTCAAGTGCTTCCATTAGAAAAGTTTTCAAGTCTTTCAAGGAAAAAAGGGAGAAACAAAATGGCACCAAGAAAAGACTAGTGGAAAGCTTTTCAGGCAAAAGCCTTCAAAGCTTCAAAAAATCAAGTACAAAATTTTATTTTTCAATAAATCAAGAATAAAAGCTTCTATGATAAAAAGTGCTTCTAAGAGTTGAAGATTTCAAGAAATGAAGCACAAAGTTTTACTCTTAATAAATCAAGAATAAAAACTATTATAACCAAAAGTGCTTCTAGAAGTCAAAGACTTCCAGAAGTCAAGTAAAGCCTTCAAAATGATAACTCCAAATTTCCTATTGAAGTAAGAGATCAAGCATAAAGGGCCTTTTCTTCATCAAATCAAGAAGACTTCAAGTTGAAGGAGGAGATCAAGTTTAAGGGCCCTCATCTTCAATAAAATTGATAAATTAATCAAAGAATTACAAAAGAGAAAATTTCTACCAATTAAAGAATTAAATTATAATTTATTTACCATGCATTTGTGTAATTTAAATATATGAAATTTGTGTGTATAATTATCTTTCGTAATAAATTAGAATTATGATAAATATTATCTTTAGTTATTACATGAAAGTTTTTCTAATTAAATAGAGTATAGAACTAAAGATTGAAAGTATGGGTATATATTAATGCTTTCCCTTATAATGAATTAGTTTGTTTAAAGGAATATGTAAAAATTGTTATTTTCAAATTCCAGCACGAGCAAAGACTAGTTGTAATTCAAACCAGAAACAACATCTTTCATTTCGATCTATATGTTGTCGTTTATTGGTTGAGCTAAGAGGTTACCAAAACATTGATTGCAAAATTTAGCTGTTAAGGTAAACATTCAGAAAATGTCATTACATGAATCAGACATGTATGTGGCAGAGTTGGACGAAGCATTGAATGTATTGTATTCATCTTTATCGCACATCAAATGGCATCTGAAATGTTCATCCAAGCGTCGGTTGGAAATAGGTCACTCTCTTTTTTTCAATCTTTTCACTTGTATAAATGATTTCACTTTTGTATTTTAGTATATTTATGATTTTAATTTTTCATATTTATAGAATTTGTGTGGAAGCAATAAAACATCAACTAAAACTACGGTGGCTAGTTGAATCGAGATTTCAGTGGATAAGTTTTGAATTATTTTCATTTTTATTGAATATAACCACAAATATATTAATTTCATTGTATTTGCAATTATGTTAATGAAATACTATTTGAATTACTTTCATTTTTGTTGAATAAAACTATAAAACTCTTATGAATCTAGGAGCAAAAAGTTTAAAGCCTAACATTCTGACAATCGAGCGAGTAAAGAGTTTGAGCACTGAACATTCTCACAATCGAGCTATTGGACCGTAATACATAAACATGCTATGTTGGATGAAGTCTCCAAATTTTAAGTTAAGAAGGCTATAAACTTAAAATGGAGTGAGAGAATTTGAAATGTGTGTGGACATGTAAATCATGATGTTGTACCCTATAAAAGATCATAATTAAAGAATAATAATAGAATAAACATATAACTCAGAGACATGTCTAATTGTCAAAATGATATCATAGAATTGCACTTGTATGTATTTGTTTATGCTAGCTGATGATCAGTCCTTATCTCTTTAGGTGTTTTAGTAATAAAATTTGTGCTAGAAATGTCTTTAAATGAAGCCAGACATATATAGACTAAATAATAATAAGAATCTCCTCGATCGTAACCCTTGATACCTTGATTGTTTTCTAGCAATGATGTGGATTAATGGAAATTCATTGTGATGTTTAGTCCAGACAAGCTTTCATCATAGATTTCAATTATCATTATTATTTGGCTTTTATAGAATTCAATTACTCAAGTTCTATTGTCGTTGTCATTTTTGTAGTTATATGGTCTTCTTGTGACAAAATAACTACTAGGCATGACTTGTTACACCCCAATTCAAGGTGCAATCAATGTAGGAAAACATTCAATGATGACTTCCTACAAATCTAATACACACATTTTTATAAAGCATAATTTTCACTACTTTAAAAAAGATAATAACTGAAAATTTTGCTTAAAACGTTTGAAATTTCATTTTACTATTTTACTAAAGAAAATATTTTAACAAAATTCCAATAAAATTTCTTATGTTTTTCAGACATTTGTCAAGGCTACAAGCCCTCGATTAAACTTGTTTTTACAACAACCAACACATAAATATTACATAATGAAATATACATACGTATGCAAATTCAACAAATGCAATAGCTACCAATACATAGTTTCAAATATTATCTTCAGTCTCTAACTCAATTGGTTTCACCTAAGGTTAAATTAGGGTTGACAAGTGTATCGTCCTAACATATTTAAAAATAGAAAATAGATAAGTGTCATTTTAATTCTGTAAGTGAACAATCTACTAAAAAGTACGAATACTAAAAAATATGTATTTCAGTGAATACGATAAATGTGGTAGAGTACTAAAATTACTTTGCAATTTAGATTCTATCAATTTGAGAAGCACTTTTAATAAAATTATTAATTTCAATTCATAACAATATTGAGAACAAAATTAGAAATCCATTCAGTTTATACCTTTAAGTAGTCATACGTTTAGGCTAGATTATCTACAATCCATACTTGTAATTTTTTTTTTCCAATTTTTCATGGTAAATAAGAAGAAATAGCAAAGATGAGCTTTAGTAATATACATATAGCATAAGAATTCAAATAATTTTCATATAAAAATAGGAAACTCCTTTATAAACTATAGATTGTATTTTTATAAAATTCATAGTAAATAAGAGTAAGATAGAAAAAGACTTTGACGATGCTCACACCATATAAAGATTAAGCATTTAAAACTAAGATTGAATTTCCAAACAACTCAAGATAGATAAATAAATAAAAATAGATAACAGCTCCAAATTATACATATAACATACGAAAAGTAAGTAATTTTGATAAAACATTAGAATCCCTTGTTGAATCCTTGTGGATAACCTTACCTATCAATAGCGGTTCATGATCAGTCACCACCGTTCACTTTATCCTCTAGTAGTTATTTTCCCCTTATTTCTTCACTAATTTCAATTCTTATCATAAGTGCACTTGTGGGTTTTTCAATAAAATTCTTCAAGGATCCAATTTTTTTTTTCTAATTGTATAAAGAAAAATAAATCACTTTTATCAATGCACATATCTAACAGTTGGCAATTCAATTTTTTTTTTCATTTTATAGACGTAGAAGAGTTCTAAATACCAATTCATAAAACAAGAACTTAAAATATTAACTCATGAAGTTCCAACATCTCTTCATAAAATTTAGTGCTCAAGATGTCAAACTCAGGATGCTTCAAGCATTCATTCATGCAACAAATGTTCAAAATATCAATTTTGAAGCAAGAGATCAACTTTTAATATATATATATATATATAACTATCACTTGATATTGAATATGATTCTACCTTCAACTGAAATTATCTAATAATTTCCAATTTAGTTTAAAGTTCAAGCTCTAAGATAAAGAATAAAATAACCTTTGTATGATATATGTATAAAGAAAGAGTAAATTGTTCACTCACCAGCTCTAAATTCATGCAACTTAGTTTTGAGACTTTCTGGCTTGACATTTCTAAGGTTTTGCACTCTTCCACCTAGTTCCAAGAGTGAAGTCACCAATCCATGGTTTCCAAAGCTAAAAGCCTAGTTAAGAAGAACTTGTGTTTTAATACCCCAAAGAAGTTAAAATCAGCTAATGTCTAAACAAAACTCTCAAATAAATTTAGGCATTCATTTTAACTCTTTCCAATTTGACTAGAATTGGTTTGACACTACTTAAATAGTTCATAATTCTTACCTAGTTCATATTAGTGTTTTGACTACTGGAGTCTTGCATATTCCTTTACTTCTTACCCAACATCTATCATAAACTAAATGAACATTTAAATGATCTTATAATTTTATTTAAACTGGCTATGAAACTAACTAGACTACACCAAACTAATTGTGATAAATTTCATAGACACATGCACCATTACAAATTTTCCAATTTACCCCCATGCTCATATATAATTAAGAGACCTTAAAATGATTCCACGACTGCCTAATATAATTCCAAAACATATTTATGTTTTTCTAACCATCCAGAAATCAAAATCCCCAAAAGGCTATATTGGAAAACCTGATTTTCCCAAATTAATTTAGCTATAAGCAAAACTAATGATAGAATAAATTTTGGGCATTTAAAGTTACATGACTATAAAATTTCTTCTCTAAAATTGATTAGAATTTTTCACTTAATTAAAAACCATCTCAAGATGGCAGTAGCCAAGACCCCTAAATTAGCCATTTCACAAATAACCCATTCTTTCCTAAATAACCCAATGCTAATTTTAATTTCTAGCAATATCAATCTGATTAATTCTCATCAATTCCTACTAAATTGCCATTCTAAACTATCATATTTTGTTATAGTCTCAATCCTCAATCTAAGTCATTATAACCCTGTCACATCCCGATTCACAAAATGTGATTGGCATAAAAGGTCACCATTAGAAAATCCCCTTCCATCAAGAAACCTCCTACAAGCCTTACAATGTAATTACATACTAATGACTCAATATTTCATTAATCCATGATAAAATATTTATATATTAAATTTTAATAAAAATTTGATAGAGTTTCCTTTATTTTCCGGACACCTGGCCTCAAGGCCTATACATCAGCACAAGGGCTATACACCCACCACAACCTGTATAATGACAAAATAAAATGCAGTGACCTAGACTATACAATCCATATCCTACTGAGCATCCAGCAATCATACTCAATACATGCACATACGTTCTTACCAACTACCATTTACTTTCTACGATTAATATACCTTTATACTCCGCAGGAATAATCCACTCAATCCAAGAACAGATCTCGAATCAGTGTAGGGTGGAGGGGTCGTGGATGTATCCTTGGGCTCTGAAAAACATGGAAAAAAAGAAGGGTAAGTTTTATTGAAACTTAGTGAGTAGAAAATCTCATAATCATCCAAAAATCCCATTTAAAAATCATGTTTGAAAGTATAGATATATATATATATATATAAATCTACAACTGTGAAGATATACTTACCTAGTTTGCAGCCATAATTTCAAAATAAATTTGAAAACTATTATTCAATAAAAAAATCAAGTAATTGAAAACATAATATTCAACAACATAATAATAATAAGTAACAAGATATGCTATCGTGGAAGTATACTCATCATTATGTAATATGAAAGAAAGTCGATGAAGATTTCTAAAAGTCATTAATACTCAATTTAATTTAAATACTCAACTGAAATCTCAAAGGAAAATCCCTAAAGGTAACCATACCATTACATATCATAAATATCACCTCTCCCGAAATTCCATCCCAAGACACTAGTCGAATATTCATATATTAGATCGTGCCCCCTTATCATGTCATCATATCAACTAGTCATAAGTACACCTGAGGTTACCAATGAATTTCCAGTGGATCTAGAACCTCTTCAATAATATAAAAATATCGCATAATATAAAAAATTTTATTCGGGTAAGCAATATTTATTAAAACATGTATAAGCCTGCTAATACATTTTCATATCCATTCATCACATAAAACAATAAAATAGCCAATTTCAATAACATGATTTAAGATGAAAATGCATAATTTTATTATGGCAAACCATGTTCACATACAACATATAAATATACTTTCAAAATCACTTTAATATATGAAAAATTTTCATTATTTAAAAAAAAAGATTTATAATATTTCATATGATAAAATTATTTTATATTTACTAATGGGATCATGAAGTGAAGAGAATTGTCCACTCATCTTAGAATATCCTTAGAAAGCTAGGTAGTTGAAGTTCCAAAATTGAACATCAATATGCTTAATCCTTCAATAAGAACTTTATTAAAGCAAAACAATGCAAAATAATGAGAAATTTCAAATTTCTTCCAATTATAACAGTAAAGGTTTCAGGGAAATTTCTTGCAAACTAGCTATAGAATTGCTATAGAATAAATCTTTTATTCTAGGATTACTCACCACCCTTCAAAATACAAATGGAAGTGGACAGAAGAACAAGGAAGTTGGGAGAAGCTTCGGGCACCAGAGCTTTCGCGCATGAGGGAGAAGCTAGCCTAGGCAAAATATATACATAAAAGGAAATGGGGCAAATTGCAATTTAACCCTAAAACTTTTAACTAACTTCAAATAAGCCCTCCTAAAAACTAATAAATTACAATCCGGCCCCAACAAATTTTTTAACTTTTTCACTTTAGTTCCCTAATCATATTTTTATGAGGTATTACAAACCCAGCTAACCAGTAGAAATATATTTTTCTTAAACAACAGCAACTTGCAATTCCCAGTTAGTGCTAACCAAACAACTCATTTCTTCAAAAGTATTTAATTTACACCATAACAACATATGACTAAGACATTAGAATGGTTTTCAACATTACCTAAAGAAAATCCCAAAGTAACATGAATCTCCTTAAGATAACTTAACCATAACTGAGCACTAAGTTCTTATAACCAGTTATGTAACTAGTGTCATGCACAATTCCCATTTAAACAAATTTGCATATTTGGCCTAGCAAAGCTATAGTTCATATGGTACTAACAACATCATTCACACTTATTTTGATAATTTCCATAAACAGTCATAATGATTTAGGCTTGTGTAGACATACTGCATAAGTAAAATTCATGGATTTAACCTATATCTAACGAATCCTATAGAATCAAGAAATCATTTGCATTCTAGTCATAAAGAGAAATGTCATGATACAAATATTGTCAAGAGAAAGCAAAGCTTAACAATCACTCCTGACTCAAGAATGAATCATCTACCCACTAACGTATTACCATAGTTAAACATTAAGTCCTCGTTTCACATCCTCCTAGTAGCTGAAACATTTCCCCTAATTTTTCTCAACAGCTAGCTTCAAGTCCCCTAAATCTTAATAACCAAAATATTTAAAGAAAATTGAACTACCATGATAAATTGGACTACAAGTGAGTATGGAAATTTTGCCTATCAAAAGAAAAGGAAAACAGGGAAAAATGGAAACGGTAACCCTCTAGTTGTTTAGTTGGCTTTAAAGTAGGGGAGCTATTAATATTTAGTCAATTAGTTGTATGCCTATGAAAGCTAACAAATTAGACAGGGTAGAGGCAAGCTAACGATCAATTGAGAGAAATGGTGGAAAATGGAATTGCTTAACCGGAAAGAAAAGGTGCTCCATCACAGCTTAACTACAATGCTCAAACTAAGAGGAAGAGTTAAACTTTGTTTTAAGGTGACACCAATGAGCTCCTGTAGAGTGCAAGTGCCAGGCAAAAAGTGGTGGCTACAAATCATCCATGCTTTTCTTTATCTCTCTCTCTCTCTCTCTCTCTCTCTCTCTCTCTCTCTCTCTCTCTCTCTCTCTGTGTGTGTGTGTGTGTGTGTGTGTGTGTGT
>JANHAO010023209.1:0-11963 GCA_026873985.1 Saraca asoca
CAACTCAAAACCAAGCAATGGCTGGAGGTAATTCGATCCTTTATGCTTCCATTTTACAGTATGTATGTTTTATGAACACCAACATTAATAGCTCTTTGCTGCCTTTTGAACTTCTTATCATCTCCAATAGCTCTTCTGGTATGGTCTTGCCTACATCTACCCTTCTTGTGTTTCTCCAACAATTGATTTGGATTTTGAATTACTTTCTTCCTTGGTTTGGCCTGACTTGGTACATTCAATTTATCTACATGAATTTTTTCTATCACTTGATCTTCTTGTTTATGCTTTTTGCTCCTGGTCTCATAGCGACATTGATCCAGCCCTGGCCTTTTTCTTTGGACTCACTGATTGCAGGTTATCAAAGTTAGGTTCTTCATTAGTAGTGTGACATTTGCATGGATAGGAAATCTCAGCCGAAGTCATGTCACATATAAGCACACGGAAGTTAGAATTTCCTTTATATTTGAAAACTAGGAAGTAGCCATAACTGATGGAATAATATTTAGCAAATTCCGGCCAATCGTTGCAAAACCAAATTTCATTACCAGATTTCTTCAATTCCATTTTCATAACAAGACCATCACAAACAGTAATCGTAGCCACAATGGATAGATCATTCCCAAATCTTCTCATAAATTTCTGTGGAACTCTCTGCAGGAGTCATCTTTTAATTAAGAGTTTGTCATATATGAGACAAGATTAAATAAAGGAAAGACATGCTTTTGATATGTCCATATTAATGCTTCTATATATCATTGAAAAAGCTCCACGTAGAGCTACAACAAAGAACATAACTTGATCATGATGCTACAATAGGAATAGAAGCTGTGTACCTGATTTCTCATATTTTTAAGTTTCCATTTTCTCTCACCACAAACTAAAATTACCATTAAAACCCAACCATATTCATTTTATTCTAAAAAATTAGATCGCAATTAGTGTCAATTTGAGGAACATTGTAAGAAAAAACAGTTTCTTTGGCTGAATTTGGTACTGATTCTACCAATGATTTTTTTTCCAACATGGAATAAAGGCATGCTTCAAAGAAATTCATAAGGTTTTAGTCATTTAAATACAATGCAGATACCTTCATTTGGATTCTTAGAACAGATATGTTAATTAAGTCACACTATTTTCTCATAATTTCACTAAGGAAAAAGTCACAACCTTTTACCATTAGTTGAAAAAATTTATGTAACCATATAACTGAGTGCCTACCCTGTCTGCTGATTCCCACCAGCTATACCACCATATATGGGTGAAATCTCAGTCCGTTTCCGATTTACAAAATGATCATTAAATTATTGTAAAAACTTGCATTCATTTTATAAGTGATAATATATCAAATAGAAATACAAGTGATGAAGTTAACATTCGGCTTCGTTCTTGAAAAGCATCGGCATTTTTTAGCACAAATATAAGTGATAAAGTATCAAAAATAGAAATTAAAGCAAAAACTTGTAGATTTCTCTCGATTTTTCTGTTTTACTTTTGGCTAAAAAAAAGGAAACTAGAGTGAGTTAATTCCTATGCCATTCCAAAAACTAAACAGAAATTGAAACAGAGTGGTGCTTTTTGAGAAAAAGGTTGTTACCAGCTGCTTGTGATGAATGTTGGATGGAAGGATGACTGCAGGGTTGAGTCTACACTTCACTTCCAAGGCACACGCTTTCTAGAGCTAATCCCCGTATCCAAAGGATTTGGATGGGAAAAAAATCAAATCCCTTCTGCTGAGAAAAAAATGACGTAATTTTAATAGATAAATAGATCCCTAAATTTTTTGTATTGAAACGATGGAGCATAAAAAAAAAAAAAAATTGTATCTTTAAAAGAAAAAAAAAAAAGAGAAGATCCACATTATTTAAATCACGTAATCTCTTAAAAGGAATTGAGACAGGAAATTTAGTTGTCAGATAAATTAGAAAATTTCTATATCAAAATGATAGATGCAAACAAACATATCAATCTATTTAATTACATGATTCTTTACTGTTATATGATATGTGATGCGCTCATATAAATATATTATATAAGATTATTATTTAATTATATTATTCATTAATTATTTGATTTATTTCAATAATTAATTAGAATAAATGATTTAATATTTGATTAACATCTTATGTACAAATTAATTTTGTAAATAATAATTCTTTAAATCAAGAAATTAGAGTTAATTTCCTAAATTGCTTTAAAATGAGAAAAATTGACATGATCCTTCAGTTGGCATGCCATAACTATAGGTAACTATCCCATATTACTCAAAAACATTATCACCTAACGAAAATTCTATATTATAATGACATAAATGCAATATTATTAGATTATTTATACTTGGGAAATCATTAAACAACAAGAATATACACAATATTTATTTAATTAAACTATTTAAGTATCTAAACAATATGTACAACAGACATGTATAAGTTTATATAAAGTGCCGTTGTTTATCATTAAAAAAAAAAACATCATATTTCAAAACACAACGATTGAATCACAGTTCCATGTTTCCAATTTTCACTAGTCAAATTCTATTGTGTGGCCTATTGATTTAAATGGTAGGATCCTGACATTCCAGATTTAAAAGAGGTGGGTCCAATGTAGAATCTGAAAGGAGGAAAATAGGATTTAAAACCTATCAAATTAAGAATGCATTTGCCAACTTATCATAAATCACAAGCCAAATGTAGATGCTATTTAATTATCTACGCTCGTGCCTCCAACTTTCCACTATCACCCGGAATAATTAAGTGAATAGATAAATAAATAAAACAACCTAAACTTTTATAATAAGTCAAGAATAAATCATGCTTTTCTAAGTGCATAGAAACAAATTGTAGCATCATACAAAAATTCCTCAACCTCAACGAATTAATATTAACATATAAATTAAATTCAATTAAGTTGCCATCTACTCACCTCAAATTAGTTTGCTCTTGTTTATACTACCTTGATGTAAATTTCCACGACAACCCAATCTCATTAGCCATAACTTGCCGTTTGTCTAAGATATTTCAAATACCATTTCATATACAAGAATTATTAGAAATTTTCATCTTGGATCTAACAAAATTCAAAATTTTGTTTTATAAATGTTTTGTTTTATAAATGTCAAGGTATTGTTAGTGATTTTGTGATATTAAAGTTGGATTTTATAATGATATTTAGGCCCAAATGGTGTATTGGGTATTTCTAATGATAAGTTAGATTATTACTTAGATAACATTTTATAAGATGGATTTTACTCCTAAAACTCTAGTCCTTATTGCATTCATCCTATTAGATTGTAGAAAGTAAACTCCCCTTTCAGTGATGGCTAAAGTTTGTAGGAGGAGTGAACTTATCATTGTAATCAATATCATATTATGGATCAGATGCTGAATGTAAATAAATTTTTATACTTATTTTATTTTACTTATTCGTATTTCACACTATGCTACGATAACATAGTTTAATTGGTCCGTTTTGTCTAAAAATAGAAGAAAATAGTTTATCAATTGGTATTAAAGTCGAGCAAATTATTTTACATAGCTAATGGTATGGAAATTAATCATGAACATTATCTGATTTGTATTATGATGATTGGTTGTAGATTGAATTATTTTCAAATGTAGAATGCTATAAGTTATTCAAGTTATTTCATTGCTTTACATTAACAAATTAATGGATTTTTGTATGGATATTATTATATGAGTTTTTCCAAGTTTATTGTACAAATTAGTTTATAAATTTGTGTATGTTTGCTAGGTTGTAAAGGTTGAAACCATAGGCAATAATTCAATTTTTTCACAAATGAGTTTTGATTAATTTGAAATGAATTTCATTATGTTTTATGACAATTAAATTATGGTTTTAACTTTATATGTACATTGGATAAAACCTATATTTTAATTGGTGAAAATCATTAAGAAATGAAGTTTTTGATGCAAATTTTAAGAAAATCCATATCTCAATTTTTCAAAAATTTGGATTTTAAATTGAAATCATTTCATCAAATTTTTGGATGAAAATTTTCATGGGTTAGCCTCGGATCATGTTTAGGATGAAAAATCCAAATTTATTTCATAGAACACCTATTAGAATTGTTGATTAAAAAAAATTGAAATAGAAAATGAAGTTAGTTTTTATATTAGATTTGGGCAAAATTAAAGCACAATTTTCAATTTTTTCTTCAAATTGAAATATAGATTAACTTTAGAATAATTTTAGAAACAAAATTCATAAAAAATTTTGAGTAAAAATGGCTTGAAAATTGACAAATTTGAATCGGGTTGTGAAACGGGTCAAACAAACCCAAAACTAGTAGTACAAACGGGTGAGGAAGATAATCCAAAAACGCAAACATGCAATGCCTATTTAAGTTCTACTTTGAAATTATACTTCAAACACAGATGGTGCGTATAGGTCATGCGCCATGTTGTTAGCAACCTATAGTGATGCAAGTTGCATTAACGGCCTCCATTCTCCGATGCAAAATTTTTGGGTATTTTTTCAAATGTTTTGAAAATAAGAATTTTTATTTAATTTTTGTCATTTTATTTAAGTTTTAATTTAAAATTATTTGAGCCTAAAAAATTTTATGTGTGATTCCTACACTAAGAGCTACAATATATACTTTTTATGGAATTTTTTGATATTGCATGGAAAATAAATTATTTTTAGCATATTTATGTGTTTAAAGTGTAATTTTGTAGGAATCAAGTTAACTCACATTAAACCATAAAATTTTATGTACTTGTGAGCCTATCTATCATGAGCTTAGTTGCATTAGATTTTGTTAATAAAATAATAATTAATATTATTTAGTTGGATTAAAAGAGAGTATTATATTAATAATATTTAAATACCTTATCAATATGATGTTATTTATATAGTTTGTTGGCGATAATGTGAGCGTAGGATTAAATATTATATTCTTAAAATCTAAAACACTTTATTGAAGTTAGATTTTAGGAATATAGTATTTAATTATTATATTATATTATAAAGCCTGAAATGCCCTATTAGTATTAGGTATTATAGTATGTACTATATGTAATTGCATAGTTAATATTTATGAGAAAAATAAAAGCATGATTAAAGTGATATATGTGTTATGTGTTAATGTGTTGATGAATTTTCTTTAGCTTCCTTGCCTATACAATTAACTTCTATGAAGATATTGAATGAGACAAACTATGAAGGCTAGGCCGAGTTTTTAAAACTTTATCTGACAGTCACCAATTTAGATTTGACATTTAAGTAGGAAGAGCCTATTATTGATGCAAATTTAAGTGTTAAACAAAGGCTAAACATGAAGAGTGGATAGACTCAAATAAAGTGTGCTTAATGGTCATGAAATTTATAATAGACAAGATCATCAGATAAATTATTCCTAAATCCCAAAATGTTAAGTCCTTTCTTGAATCTGTTTACTGAGAAATATGTGAAGTTTGACAAGGTTGGAAAGATTATTATCTCTCACTGTTTGAGAAGACAATGTACTTTGATGTTAGTGGAGTGTAGGAGCACATCTTGAAGCTGATTCACTACTATAAAAATTAAAAAACATGAATGTTGACTTAGGTGACAACATCCTGATCTAATGTGCACTGGAATCATTGCCTACTCAATTTGATGTTTCAGAGATGTCTTATAATACCTAGAAAGGTAAATGGACTATCAATAAATTAATTTCCATCGTTAGTCAATGTAACACCTCGAATTTTTTAAAATCAATTTTGGTGACTAAGTAGGGAAATTGAAAATTTTGAGAAATTTGAAATTATAGGTCTGAATGCATAGAAGGCCTAGATTTAGTAGAAATAGACTATATAAAATTTTAGAAATATTTCAAAGATTGAATTATTATCATGAATGTTCAAAGAACAAAAATTCATATTTTTGAAATTTAATTTCGAAACTAGAGTCACATATATCGGATGGGCACGAAATCAGAGCCATTACGAAGGTATTTAGTTTAACTAATTTGTATTAAAATTCATGGTCACTGGTGATTGGTAAGTGTATTAAATTTGAGTTCAAAATGAAAGAAATAGAAAAATTACTAAAAAGGAAATGGTCAACTTTAGTTATTGGGATGTTGACCTATTTTCCCTATTTTGCCCTCCTCTTAGCCGGCTTTTTTCTTCTTATTTGGCTCCTTTGACTGTATAAGTCATGCAAGCAAAACCTTCTTCTTCTCTAAGCCAAAATTAACCCATTCTCTCTTTACCTTCACTCTCTTTCATCGAGTAAGCTCACTAACTCTTCCAATTATTTTCTCAAATTTTTACTGTTGAATCTTCTTTTCTTCCTCTTTATTTTGATATAAAAATCATGTTGATTCATTGGATAAAACTCAAGTTATAAATTTTTTAAGTTGGTAGTTACTATTTATAACACATTTCACTTCAGAAACCCATGAGAATTTCTTGAAGTTTCTTTTATATTTGATTTGTTTCTACATAAGGAAACCATAAACAAATGATATCTAATTGTTTGCTAAAAGAAAAACATTGAAAGAGCTAAGGAGCTAACATGCTTTTCTTTTTGTTTATAAAGAATGTTGAGGATTTGTAGTGAGATAAAAAATGATATCGTGTATTTAGCCTACTTGTGAGTAAATTATACTATTCTTATGAATTATTATGTGTTTCTTGCTTTTGCTCTAGTGAATATATGGTGATAGTTGGTGGCAAATGGATTTTGTAATTATGAGGCATAATCTGTGATTGAATGGATTAACTAATAAGATGATTAGCTTGCTATTGAAATATTTTGGTTTCATGTATGTTTAAGCTTTCAAAACAAATTGGCATGAGATCTTATAGTGTATTGTTGAACTGAAAGTTGTTCTCCCTTATTTTTTTACTGTTCCCTACAATTTCTACTCATACAAGTCAAATCATAGCTTTTTGAACTAAACTAGTGATCATGCTCACTGAAACCCAATATTTTTACTCATATAGTTTGAATCGAATTTTGAATTAAATTTGTGTGAGTCGAATCGATCTTATCTACTTTATTTTTTTATTCTAATCGCAATCATAATTTCATTTACAAATGGACTTCCTAAATGAATGTACATTTTAACGAGAATACTCACACTTTTAATTAATTTCCTTCTAGTTGAATTGAATCTTTCACACTTAAACTCTTTCATTCTAATCACAATTCTACTTGAATTTCTTCAATGATCCTAATCATGATTCTAATCGTATCTTCAAAAATTTCCACATTTTTTGGCCCAATTTCACTTCTAACTAAATATTTCCTATTCCCTTAGTTTAACTTTGTATAATCCCTACTAAATTGAGTGTAAAGATTAAGAAATTTTTAAATAAATAATATTATTGAATTTAATAATTGGTTATATATATCATTTATATGAAATAAACTAAAATAGTCATATGATAAGACAAAGAATAGGTGATGCACTGGCAAATAAAATGTAATTCTTATGACTGGAATTGTGGTTGGATAATGATGTGATATAAATGTTGTGAGAAGTATATTGCTTAATGTTTACTACTTTTATGAGATCCGAAATGTGACATGATATCATGAATGATGATGAAATGTGTTGACGTGATCGTGATGATGTAGCTATTATGGGATTCATATTCATAACTACTTAAAAGCCCCCTGTGAGGCTTGAAATATGAATGATGGGTTGTGATGGGGAATAATGAACCAAATCCAGGATCTATGTGTTCTAAATGATAAGTGGAATAAGATTGGGATTGTACAGAATAAGGTTGGATAGGAGTAAAAAGGAGATTTATGATTTATTGCTAGGTAATGTTTGACTTATTTAAATTGCCATATGAAGTGTTGAGACATGATGTTATGAGATTGAAATATATGATGAGCTACAGATGGTGGATAGTGGCTATGAGAATCTAACTTGATATGATAGGAAGATTATGATGTGATCATCTTTATGGATGGATTCCTATTATTCATTATTTGCTTGTGAAAATTGCATAACAAATAGCTATCCAGTTGAGTTATGGTTATTTGTATATACACATATATCTTTCGTTGGTTGATAAGTTGATAAGTTTAGTACGTTTTATTCACTAAGCCCCAGACTCATTCTTCTATAGATTATTTTTCAAATTCTCAAAACATTGTTGCCAATCCTACCCCTACGAATGAAGAATGGATAACAGTATAATGGAAATCACCACTGATACCTACACCACTATAGTCTTAGGCCCTTTAGGATTATATTAAATAAACATCTACTATACCATCATTCTAAATTTGGAAGGGTGTGAAGTTCTTAATGATATTGAGATCATTCCACTAGAGCTTTCTAATGTACTTTTAATTATGGCCCTCTGATGATTTGACCCCTAAAAAGGTCTACCACCAATATGTAAACAATTTTGTTGCCTTTGTTTTTGAAAAACTTGTAAATAGCATGGCCATAGGGTTTAGGTAGGTTAACCTTTGCTTTTGACATTATGATAAAACATAAGTTAATCTAACTTTTTTTAAAGTCCCTTTATGAAAAGTATATAAGGAAGTTTAAGATGGTTCCTAGGTCCTTAGGGAAGTTCAAGAATGTTTTGTTTCTGGATAATTTGTAAGAATTTGGTACAATCTGGCAATACTGGCATTGGTGTAAATTATATAATATATGTATGTATTTTCTCTAAGTTTCCCTATCTTTCTTGAGTTTGCTATATTCTAGTTAGTCAGTTGATTATTACTGAGAAAATATTATGATGACTACAATAGGAATGTATAGTAAAGGCTAGTAAATGTTCAAATAGGAAATGATATTTACACTAAAACATTATTTATATACCTCCCATGAGGAGGAACTTGATTTTTATAATTATTTTAGATTGTGATGGTCATTTATGTCATTTTTGTAATGGAAAATTTGATTCACTTTATAATTGACATGTGGTTCACTCTAGTGCATTTTGAGATGGATTGTACAAAATTAATTTAGACCCTGATTTTGCTGACTTAATTAATACTGTGATTAGAAAAAAAAAGAAGAAGAAAGGCTAATGAGAGATCCTCAATGTTGTGACACAAGTGTCTGGGACACATTTCTAGAGAGATGATGCAGAGACTCATAAAAGAAAGGGTCTTACATAATCTATATTTCTCGGACTTCAACATACGTGTAGATTAAATTAAGGGAAAACTCTAGTAAAACTAGAAAGGTAAAGAGAAGTAGAAAATAGGATATCTTAAAGCTGATCTATACTGACATCAATAGACCCATTAAGCTTGTTGCTAAGGGTAGTTATAAGTACTTCATCACTTTCATTGACGATTATTCTAGATTTATATGGGTGAAGCTACTTAATGAAAAATCTAAATCATTTAATGCCTTCAAGTCATTCAAAAATGCAATTAAGCTCTGTTATGGGCAAAAATTGATACTTCGTGAGTGGGCTAGCTGAAGGCCCAAGTAGCAAGTCCAAAGGGAAAGGTCCAGCTTGTCTAACCCTAAGTCCTCAAGTCATGAAACCATGTGCCTAATATAAGACAATGTCAACAATAGCCAAGCCCGCTAAAGGAACGAAGTTGCTAAGTCCTAGCTTGCATAATTAGCGAGTCCCTCTGTGCGAGCTTGCTTCGCTGAAAGAGTTCTCAGCCTTACTGCCTGAAGGGCAGTAGTAACCCAAGGCTAGATGACCTGGTTTGCGAGATGCAACACTTAACCAAAAGCTAGAAGCTCGCTGAGGCTGAGCATAAGACAAGCATACATCAACCTATGGATCTAGTAGACAAGGGCCCACCAGTAGAAATCAAAACTTCAAAAATTAGCCAGTAACTTGCAAAAGCCATTTTATGTTAGTTTAGGCTAGTTTTGTACATTTATTTTGATGTAACAGAAATATAAATTATGTAATTATAATTGTAACCTCCCCAACCTCTATAAATAAGAGGAGGGAGACCTCTGTTAAAAGAAGATGGAGAATAAATACTGTAATGCTATTGGATTCTCACCAAAATAATAAAATGCAATTGTGGACGTAAAGACCGGTGCCGCCCAATTTTAGCCAAACCACATTAAAAACCCTTTATATTCTTGCTGCTTTTCCTCTGCCCTTCCTTTTCATCTTTGTTAGCTAAACTGGAAGATAATTTGAGTCCTAAAAGAACCTCTCCGATTGGCTAGGTTTTGATAGAATCAAAATCTACTGTCAACATTTTGACACCGTCTGTGAGGACTCATCTATTCTGGTTGATTTTTGGTGTCCAGGTTGATTTCCTGTATAGTTTCAATGGCTAGAGGAAGGACCACTAGAGCTTCAAATGTATTGGTTGGTCAACCAGAAGGTTATGTGTCTATAACGGACTCTTCCACTGCTCTTGTCATAGGTGTTATTGCTAGCCTGCCCCCAACTAGCTCTTTTCAACCTGTTGCTATTGTTAATGGCACTAGTGAAGCACAAATCTAGCTTCAACATCAAGAAAGACTAGAAAATATGATGGGAAAATTGATTAAAGTAGTCATCGTGCTAGCACAAGTGCAAGCTTAGGGTATGCAAAGGTAGGCTAAAGCTGTTACACTTGGGAATGTTCACCAATAGTAGGAAGTTGGATGCTTGACCAGAGCTTACCAAGAGCAAACCATAGGTCGATACTCCTATGACCAAGAAGGACAAATAGGCTAGCACTCTACTTACCAGCAGACCGAGGCACAAGGCCCAATGATAAAGGAACTACTCTAAAGGATCAAGCGATTAGAGGAGCGTCTGCAATCTCAAGGTAGCCAAGCTCATTCTGAAGAGAGATCACCATTCTCTATAGAAATTGAAACACTGCCTCTTCCACACAAACTCAAAGTCCCCACGATGCTGTTGTATAATGGGGACACTAACCCTTGCAACCATCTAGATGCCTTTAATGTTTAGATGGATTTGTAAACGATCGATCCTCTAATTAAATGCTGAGTTTTCCTAGCTATATTAGGAGGTATACCTCGGGCCTAGTTAAGAAGCCTTCCAGCTCGCTCAATATGCAATTGGGAAAAGTGTTAGCAAAAATTCATCAGCCAGTATCAAGTGTTAAAGAGGTAACTCATGCCCCTTGCCACCTCACAATGATCTTCTAGCGTAAGCATGAGTCACTGAAGGATTACATTTTGTGGTCTAGACTCGAAGCCAAGTCGGTGGAGAATCCATCTAAAGAAACCATCTTGGCAATCCATCTAAAGTTATCTTGGCAACAATCTCCACAAGACTCCGTAAGAAGAAAAAGTTGTACAAAAATCTATACAAGTCCCTGGTGAAGGATTTAACCAAGTTTTATGAACAAGCTGCCAAGCAAATCAAGTGAGAAGAAACCTTCAACTCGGGAAGGTCTAATCAAATGGATGAGAAGGATGGCTCTGCCCCATAAAAATAAGAGGGGCAATGTGAACCAAGGTGACCACTATAGTGAGCGTACTGCGAAGAAGTCTAAAAAGGCCATGGACAAGTGCCCTCTGCCCCCAAGTCGCCATGAGCAATACAACATCCTATCAGATGTCTAAGATATGATATACATGACAAAGAGAGATCGAAAGGATTTTGGAAGACCTGTGCCCTCCAAAATTCCCTATAGGTGAAGAAACCAAGAAGAGTTTTATGCTTACCATAACAAGGCTGGCCATGGTAGTTCAAATTTTTGGGCCCTCAGGGATGCAATTAAGGATCTAATCAAGAGAGGCTACTTAAGAGAGTATGTGGTGAGACCTGTGGAGCAGCAGCTGATGTATTATTTTTCGCAAGCACATGATATAGTTGTACTAGACACTAGCAAATACAGGTCGAATCCCACAGGGATCTCATTATCAATTACTAGAGTTTGCAATGTAAGTTGCCTAAATCAAATAAGAATATTAAAGATAATAAAGAGGTTTAATGAAAAAGTAGCAAATAATTAAATAGCAAAGTTCAATTATAAAAGCCTAGGATTGGGGTTTTACCATACTCATGGTTTTTAACAAATTAAAATCTTTC
>JANHAO010023210.1:0-11962 GCA_026873985.1 Saraca asoca
TATTTATTTGATGTGACACCACTGTAGCTTGTAATTAAAGCCCATCCTTCCTCTATAAATAGGAGGATGCTATTAGCAGGAAAAGGGAGATTCAGAAGAATAAGTAATGGAAAAACTCTACCATGGACGTAGGATCCAGTAAATCTGAATTTGGTCGAACCACGTAAAACCCTGTATCCTTCCTATTACTCTCTTCTTTTTTGCTCAGTCAATCGTTCCGCTTACACTAATCAGCTCGGAGTAGGTTAGGGGTCCCGAAGAATCCCCAGTTGGCCAAAGTATTGGTTCTCTCTACACGGACCATATTTCGACGTTAACAGAACCAAATGGACCAGTCACAACATTTAATAATATCTCCAGATGATGCCTTTAGAAAAGTGTTTGGGAAGGAACATCCAAGCTGCATTTGTGGCCTAGGGATGGGAGTTCACCCGACAAGTGTGTTTGGGACTAGTTTTCAAAGCATCCACTCTAACAATTCCTCCAACACTGACCCAATAATTTAAGAAAAGGTGGAAAGTCTAAAATCAAAACTCAACTAAACCAAGAAAGAGTTGGCTAAAACAAAATAACAAATACATGTCATCTTAGACTACATCAAGGACATAGTAGAGCAAATTTCACTATATTTAGTCAACCAACTAATTGTTGATCAACAGGTACATACATTTAAAGCAGTAAGATCAAGCTTCTAAAAAATTCTTCTTCACTTTGTTGTCATTAGTTTGCTTTCATGTTCGTTGTAGCTTACCATATTTGTGCTTGCAATTAGTTTGATGTTGGTTAACAGTCAAGTGAACATATTTAGACTTACAACACCCTTTAGACAAAGAATATATAGGATCTATATGGATGACTCACTCTTCACTATTTTAGGCTCTCAACTAAGATTTTAGGGATCACTGCCAATTAAAGATTTTTTGTGACAGTGATATATTCAATATGGATCACTCACTGCCAACATAAGAATTCAGTTTGAAACTTTAAAATACAAGTATTCGGTTAGAAAAAAGAGGTTCCGCTGCATCTAACTGATGAAGGGGCATCAAAGGAGACTAATATTAGCAACATAAGTAGGATTACAATTGAAGCTCCATTGTGCAAGACAGGAAGTATCAACATACCCCTAGACATTAAGATTTCATTTTCCATTTTGAATATTTCGTAGAGTTGGCTTTAGAGATTTGTTACATATTGGGAAGTCACGGTGTACTGGAAGCAGATTGTTTGAACAGAACTTCTATGGATAAACATTCTGCTTCTGTTACAACTGAATAAGATTTCCGTCTTTTGTAAAAAGTTAGTGTTCATTTCATGCTGTAGTCTATGAGACCATCTAATTGATCCTTTGTTGACCCAAATTTATTTCTGCATATTAGTGTTCACTCAAGTCTACTTTTTCCCTTTGGAAAGAAACAAATCATAGAAACCCCACTTGCCACAAAGAATATCCACTAATCTTTTAGATCATCCCAACATGGAACAGAATGCCCTGTCTTGAGAAAATTTTCCATTTTTGCTGGTGATTTTTGTTCTGTTTAAATCTAATATTTAAAACTATGCATTCACCTTATGAATAATCTGGAGAACTGCATTTGGAAGTTGTCTGTTGTTGTACAAATTCTGTTGCTATTAGAATAATTCAATCTATGCGTTTGGCATGTTTGTCTGGGTGTTTTTAGTTGCAACCAAATTTTGTATTTTCCTCCTGAGCAAACTCCGTCGTTACACTTGCATGCAAATGCAGCAAATCGTGTGGATGACAATATGGCCAGATACTTCTCTGTCTTGTTTTTTTTGGTAATGCCTGATTTTTGACAATGCTGGATGATTGTAAATATTGAAATTCAGTAAAACTACTAAAACGGCTCAAGCAATATTTACAATACAGATAGTTTTGATGCTAGAACTAGCTTATTCATTACTAAGCTGAACCGAAATTGTGTTCGTGTTTTGCCCCTATTTTTGATGGTCCACGTGCTTTCTCTTATTATGGGAATCTTTGTTCGCCTAAGTTGCTAGATCTTGGCCGCTAACATATCCCATTATGATCGTCTGGTCTGAGGATTTGTATGGATGATTGAAAAGGGAAAAGATGAGTAGGAGATTAAATTCCGATGCCTTTTTTTTTTTTTTTTTTTGTAGCTGAATGGATTCAAAAAGAAGTATTTTAACATGATTTTGACCTCAAACTAGAGTAGTAAAATTGTCAAATTTTTATATTTTTGACATTCTCTATTTATATCTCTTTTCCCAACTCAGTGGTGTTGCATCTTTCGCCTCCTGCTTTGTCTATTTCATGAAAAATTTTATATGATATCAAATATCCTTTTACTATAAATTGTTTCGTTGATATATAAATTTTAATATAATATCAAATTCATATATAATTCTTTTATACTTTTTATAGGATTATATTCAAGTTATTTCAAAATCTCTCTAAGATCAAAATTCACCAATTGAAATAAGAAGATCTTCAGAAAGAAACTACAAATATAAAAATGTATTTGATCACTGTCAATCATTTTAGATTTCTATCTTATTAAATCTTTTCAGACATATGCGGATATATATGAAATATAATTTTATGACTTTAGTAACTTTGAGATATGCAAATTTCAATTAGATAATTTATAATTCAACTTTTTTATATTTAATGAAATATGTTCCGATATATTATATAAATTTCTTATTATTTTGATATAATTATTATATAAATATAATTATGGTTTTATTATGTTAATAATAATTATATGGATTTAATTATTATAACATTTTAATACAACAATACAGTAAATTGAAAATTATAAAAAAAAATTTGTGACAATTTTAGATGCAGTTACTAAAAATCCACCTCTATATTTTAAAAGGAAAATATTTAAAGGCAATTAGAGGAGGTTTAAAAGCACCTCCATTTATTTAAAAAATAATAATGGAAAATTTTAGAGGCTATTTAGAAGCACCTCTAAAATGCCTCTAATTAAAATAGTTAAGTATTTAAAAACATTTTAACAATTACATTAAATCACTGTTAAGTGTAACAAGGTGACCACTTTTGTGGTGATTATATAAATCACTGCTAAGAATACTAAAAATGATTTAAACCACCTTTAATCACTGGTATTAATTGTCCTTAATTAACACGATTTTTGTAGTGATCCTTGCTTATCCATTCTCATTGCCCACTCCAAGGTGCCTTTCTTGTCTTTCTAATTATAATATATGTTTTCATTCTATTTAATAAATAAAGGGTAATTATTAAGTTCCGTAATTTTTAATAATGTTTTAAAAATTAAAAAAATTAAATTTTTAACGTATATAACTTCTATCTATAGAACATTAATACTTTATTTTTCATTGTGTATCCGTATCCGATATGACATGAGTAGTATCAAATATTTGACAATATCTATCTTTTATTATTGACTTGTAATATTTTTGTTATGTTTCAAATTAAATGGAGATCTTTACTATTTGTCTTATTATATCTAAAAAAAGCATCTTTAACTAACATTTTTTCAATTTTTAAGCAGATTGTTAATTAATTACATTGAATGTTCATAGATATAATCAACGGTGAAACTAGAAATTTTTTCTTAGAATCTAGATTTACACATGCATAAAGTGTTATTGGAAAATATTATTAAATAAATTACAAATAAAAAATAATTGTTTATAATAGTTTTAATTCTATTTTAAATTTTCTTATATTAGCATATTAAATATTTTTTAGTTATGTAATTATTACTGTGGTATGTCAAATTAATTTAAGTTATTGAGTGACTAAAGGTTAAAATAGAAATCATACATTCAAATGTATCAATAAATTTTTTTATTCCATGAAAATGATTATTTGAAAATTTCATAATAAGAGATCACCTAAAAATAAAATTTAAGAGAGATAAATTATTCATATATAATAAATTTTTTAGTCAAAAATTGGATTACCTTTGCACAAAATTATAAAGTACAAGTACATATAATTTAAGAAAATAAGAACCAATGAGATTCAAGATCCATATATATTATATAATTAACCTATAAGAAAGATAATATTTTATATATACATAATTCAAGATCCATATATATATATATATATATATAAAACAAGACTCTCAACTATAATTTTCATGTTATTAATGATATAATTTATTTAGACATTATTTTAAAATCATCCTTACAAACTAATAAATGTTAAAAGATTTTACTTGTAATTCAATATAATATTTCAAAAGAGAAATGAATAGTAAAAGACATGATATAATATAAATAATTAATAATTAACATTCTACCAATTTAAAAGACAAAGTTTGATTTAAATTTTCATTTTAAGTCAACATCAAAATTTAGAATACTAAATATACAACATACATATAGATTTGTGATAAAACAAGGCCCCCAAGTCGTAAGGTAGTTTCGCCCCTATATATAATATATTTATAACATCTTATTTATAATAATTTATTCTATTTATATCTTTAATTTTAAAAATTTGAAATGTCCTGGAATCATATTTGCTATAATATATGTCTTAATATTGATGTTATATAAGATTTCAGAAAATTCATAAATAAATAATTAAATTGATAATTATTATTTATTTATTAAATAAAAGTAAGAATGTATTATAATTAGTTTAAACTTAATTAGATTTGGCATTTGAGTTAAAGTGAGATGGACTTAATTATTTTTAAAATAAATGGACAAATTCATTCTTAAAAATTAGTTTGATATTAAATTAATCCTCCCTTTTGTTCTGACATTAATTGAGCCATTCCGATAATTCTCCTATTCATAAAGATTAACGGAATTACTTAATTAATGTTAGAATAAAATTGATGACTAATTTTATATTAATCAAATTTTTTAGGGACAAATTTAAGGAATTACTACCTTCACAAGTATTTAACATTAAAACAGTTTAATATTTCAACGTAAAGTGACTCTATATATTATCTGCTTTGAAATATAAAGCTTTAATTGATTTAATATTTATAATAGTTATTACTTTAATTGTTCTCATTTATAAAATGTTTTAAAGTTCAAAGTTAACGTGGTATTTATTACAAGTTTTGAAAACAAAACAATATTATTTATAATTACAATTAGGCATGGACCATGTTAATCAAAATCAGCTGTCTATATGCTCCCAAGCCTTTTCTTTTTAAGATTTGAATGATAAATACAAATACATAATTATTATTTATATTAATAATGTATATTTAAATTATAAATTATAAATTGCATATTTAAATATATATATTTAATTCTATGTAAACGAAAAATCACAATATATAATATATTTTATAAAATAAATTTTAAATTTCAAATTATTTCATTTTTAGTTTCTATATTTTTGAAAATTTTGACATTTAATTTATTATATTTTCAATTTTAGCATTTTGAATTTTGATATCAACAAGACACCAAACTAATTAATCTTTGCATTTTCAAAATTCTAAAAAATAGAAAAGAACACTAATAACACAAAATGGAAAAACACACAAAAATTCAACAACATATCTTAAACAGTTTCTTTCCGAAGCAATCTCTATTGAATGTGGTTGCTATGAAGTTTTTTTTTTTTTTGTTTAATTTATCTTTATGTCATTGCTTCGTAGAAGTTTTACGCAATCTTTATAAAATGTTACTGTATTTTATTATGGTGATGCATCAAAGGGAAGAAGAAATTGATGAAGAAGAAGCTGTAAGAAGAGAGAGAGAGAGAGGTGAAGGAAAATTTTAGAAATTCTCTAGGAAAAGAAATAGTTTGAGAAATTCAAGAAGTTTAAAAATATTTTAAAACCAAAGGAACATTAATTTTTTAACTCAATATTTTCTTTTTTGATTGCCTAGTTCAAAATTAGTAGTTACACAAACTTGCTAACAAGAGAATTAACAAAATGACTTAATTGATATTTATTTAAAGTTTTAAACTGATTTGATATCATGCTTATCTTTTAGAGAGGAGTTTGACTATTTGAAATTTGAAATTTAAGAAAGCAAATAAAAGTGTTAACCACATAATTAATTTGATGTCAATATAAAGTTTATGATTAATTTGATATTATGCTTATCTTTCAATGATGAATTTAACCATTAACTCTTATTTTTAACTAATGAATCACTAGATTTAAATGGATTCTACTCTAAATTTTTTTTTTTTTAAATGTATGTAATGTGAGAAGAAATGATCAAAAATTTTGAATTAAACAAAAAGAGAAAGATTGATTTGTGGGTTAGTCGCTGTCCCCAAGAATGCAGCCTCTTTAAATCCGTTTTTAAACGACCACCAAAGTATTAATTCAATTTTATATTTTCAATATTTTAACGTATTAAATATTTTAGTAAAAAAAATTTATGATTATGTTGAAGGAATAAATAAATTATCTGTTGTTTTAAATGATTTGATGTATTATTGATTTTGATTAATAAATAATCATTTAGCATAAGTTATGACAAGAATTTATGTCTTAAGCTTTATTGATATTATTATAATTTTATTTGATTAAATTTTAGAATTTACAAAAACGTACTCCTAATTACACTGGACATTTATTGTCATCCCAGAGACTATTTCCTTCTTGTATCACCAAAAAAGAGTCAGCACCAAACATGGCTAATGGTACGATGACCATATATGCTATTCTCTACCTCCAGGTTTGCTTGTGGTAACATGTGCCTCCTTAAGACCCTGCAATCTTGAGGTTGGATGATACTAGGAGTGTCAGTTTCACTTCGTCTACCAGGCAAAAGGGCTAATACTGTTCCCTTAGCCACCATGCACAATGGATTTTATAATTGCATATATAATATAATCTGAATTAAATTAAAATTATTATTTTAGAACAAGCGAAGTCAATTCAACTTAAATTTTATCATATATAAAGAGTGACTATGGGACTAGTGTTATTCAAGAAAAAAATTAATTATATTACGCATTAAATAATTAAATGAAAACACATTCTGCTGCCAGAACTAACATGTTTTGCATCTCTATTATACATGAAAATAGTTTGCTACAGTATTCAATTTCAGAGTATTGAGGGAAAATGCTCTCTGTACCATACATTTTGATTAAAAAAACCCTTTAAAATCTTCTCTATTCTCGCATAGTTGACACAAACTCCGAGTCCCATCATTGGTCTGTCTTAGAGCTGCCTCTTATCAGCCAGCATAACTTCTACACTTGAAATAGCCATACAAAACTGTTTGCCCAAACAGATTAGAAGGAAAACCTATTAACAAGCTGCAAATGGTGACGAATTTTCTAAATTACTGCTCTTGGATTATTCGCGTCACAACTCCAACAGCAATTGTTCTTCCTAATGACCTTAGAGACACCCTTCCAAGAGCTTTACAATTAGAGAACTCCACCACACATACAGGTTCATGCAAATCAACCTAACATCATAAACAATAACAAGTCACTCCAAGTTTGCTGAGTGCCATCATGATAGAGGGATAGAAATGACAGTTAAGATTGTTAAAAAAAGCAAGTTTTGAATTGTTTATTCACCTCAATTACTGCCCTCTGCTTTGCAGTGAGGCAGCGAGGGGACTTCTTTGTCACCTTACCAGTCTTTGGATCAAGCACTGACAGTATTTTAGAAATGATGGCCGGCTCTTTTGCATGATGTATGTGGAATTCTAACTGACCATGTAGAAAAAGGATAGTTAAAATTTCCATTTTCTTATAAACAACACCATATAATAAACAGCGAGAACATGTCATACGCATCGCACATACCTGAGAGCCAACTAATATGGGACTTGCACCTTCCAAGACAAGGACCTTCAACTCCAAATGTCTGGCAACTGCAACAGGGTAGTCAGGATGGCAAAGCACACCTCCTGCCATGACATGACTTCCATCTATACCTTGCAACGTGACAGCAACGTTATCCCCAGCTCTTGCAACAGTGCAGGTGCTAGAGTCACGCTCCAATGAGCTCACAGTTCCAACAACAGCTGGTGGCATAACCAAGACCTACAGTGTTAGGAATAGAACAGTCATAAAAAGAGATATTGTTTCATGGCATCAGACGAAAGTTGGAAGCAAATAACTTCATTGTGTTAATGGCTTACCAAAAAACAGGAATGCACATACAAACAGGCACAGACAGGCAAAGCTTGGTACCTCATCACATGAATACTTTTATCCAAAGGTTGGAAGTACAAATATACTAAATAAACCATAAGGCACAGGTATGCATACATGACCATGACCATTCACATCCAGACATAGAGGGAAAAATAAGATGTGGAAGATTAAGTATGACATAAGCATTTCTTGTTCCAAGAGGTGTACATGACCATCCAGCAAACAGAAAATCATGCTCTAGAACTAGAAATTGCTTGGATGCCAGAGACAAGAGTATTAGCACATAATGGGGTAGTCTTCCAAGAAAAATAAAATCCCATATACAGCCTACATACAATGGTGTGGAATATACAAGCTTGCAAACTAAATGCAGCCCAAAAATCTGTGGTAAAAAAGGAGACTAAACCAAGTAAATTTTTGCTACGTCAACAAATTAATAAGCTAGCTGAAACTCAAGTTTTAGCTAAGTTAAAAACACTTCAATTTGGGGAATAACCCACTGAATCTTCAGGTTCTGTACCTTTGATCCACTTCGAAGAGCTCCAGCCTCCAATTTACCACAGGCAGACACCTGCCCTAGTGTAGATGATTTGATGATATCACATATCGGCATCAATAGAGGTTTTGAGAATTCTCTACTAGGAGGTTGGAGTGAATCAATTGCATCCAGCAGATAAGGTCCATGGTACCTGTTTCACATTAACACAATCAATCATCTCTTTTCAGCAGTATCAATTGCACACAGTTCAAATCAAATAATGACCAAGGTTATTATCTACCCAGCTGGGTTACTGAAGCACATTCCGGAAGATAATTTGTTGTCAACAATGTTAACTTGACCAGACACAACCTGTTGTGTTCTCGACATCTAAGCTTGATGCTCATATATGGACAAATTCAAAATTTGTAGAGTTTAAGAAATTAATCAAGGAAATTTCTTAAAAAAATATTAATTAAGTGCATTTTGGGAAAGGCACAATCAGAAACCATCCTATCCAAAAGAAAGGAGTAATTTCATTTATCACTATGTTACCATTTCTGTTTCTTTTCATCCCTCTTGAGAGCCTAACTTTCATATTTAAAATTGTTACTGCAGCAAATCCAAGATCACCTTTTAGTATTCACCAAACAGCCACCTAAATGTTGAATGCTTACCCAATCAGTTTTTATTGCTTGCAATGTCTACTACATAAGTACAATGTAACATCAAGTCAATCATAATATGGAAAATATTCAGATTTTTATGTAATGATATTAAGTAAAATAGCAACAACAGCAAGGGCCATATGACACAATTATCTTTTCTGACTGTGACAGTTTTTATTATAATAATTATGTCCTTTTGCCATTTCTGTCTCAATTCCACAACCTAACTCATTCATCTGCCAAGAAAAATCAAGAACACACCTAGAATAATCAGAATTCTCACCATGATTTGAAGCGAACATCAGAAGGCACTGCCACTAAATTCTGATTTTCCATGGCACTTAAGGGGATCCACGTCAAAGAAGAATCTTTGAAACCACAAGACCGGAGAAATACTCCCAACTGCTGTCTAATTAAATCAAATCGGGCCTTTGAGTATGCCACAACGTCCATCTTATTTACTGCAACTATAACTTGCTCAACACCAAAACTTCTGATAAGTTGTGTATGCTCCCTTGTTTGTCCTTTACTACCATCCATACCAGCTTCAAATGAACCAATCGAGGCATCTATAACGAGAATTGCAGCATCAGCCTGTGTTGCCCCAGAAATCATGTTTGGGACAAAATCTTTATGGCCAGGGGAGTCAAGCACAACAATATGATATTTCTTTGTTTCAAAATAAGCAACAGCCACAGTCATAGTTATTCCTCTTTCCCTTTCTTCTGAACTTTCATCCAGTGCCCAAGCAAAAGCAAAGGATCCTTTGCCCTGATTAAAAATGAAAAAAAAAAAAAAAAACCATAATGCATAAATTTAACAGCATCAAGCTTTAAAATCACTCACACAATTGACTACCAAAATCCTACCTGTGACTTGGCCTCCTTTTCATATCTGTGCATTTCTTTCTGTGATATTTGTCCCAGCAAGTGTAGTAATCTACCCGAGAGAGTTGATTTCCCAGAATCAACGTGACCAACCTACAAGTATATCATTTAAAAGTTATGAAACATTTGCATCCAAGTTATTTTCCCTAGAACATAAAATAGCATAAGGTCATTGGCATACAACTGCAAGATTCAGTTGAGTCAGTGTATTTTCAGCTTGATGAGGGAGCATCCATTTTTCTGGTTTATATGGCACATTTGGACGAGGCTTAGTAGTAGTATTATTTGACTGTCCAGACCTGACATCCAGGGTCATGTTGTTGAAACTGCTGGAAAGACTTTGAGGCTTTTCATCTTTGATTGTGGAGCAACTACTCTCATCACAACTATCTCTGGCTTTTGGCAGTGTGGAGAAACTACTAAGCTTTCCTTCACTTGGTTGTATATCAACCGTACCATTTGTTGAAGAACTAATTTTATTCACGTTGTTACCTTTGTTCTTTGGTTGAACCAATGGTGAGCTATCAGAAGTTTTACTTCTTGTTTCCAGATTAACTGCCAAATTCTTGGATAGCTTGCTCTCAGCCATACTATCCTGCCTGCCTTTCTGCACTACGGATGTTGACATGTCTTTGGCATTTGATTTTTCACTAGGGTCATTCTTCTCTGTGATGCTTGAAGAAACCCCAGTAGTTTTAGAGTTAATAAATTTGGCTGCAAGCATAAAAGAAATGAGACATATTAATCCTAATGCAAAACGAAACTAAAATTTAAATATTTGATTATGATCAAACCAGTTTAATTTTTTTAGCTTCCCTTCCTTTAAATTCTTTTCTTGTTTTGGTGAAAGCTACAAGGCTAATGTTGAAACTTGATAACGAAGATCAAAAAGCTGGTAACTAACAAGAATAACAATTTTGGATTGGCCAGGTACTTTTACTTTCCATTTCTCTTTGACAGGAAACCTGTCAAACATTTCTTATTGCAAGAAATCTAGATAAAAACGAACATCTATATGTTATAAAAATCAACCGAAGGAATTACTCTTATTGACTCTTGTTTATCGAGCATTCCTCTTTATTATCTTTCTTTATTCAAGATTCCAATAGGAGTGGCTGACAACATCGAGAGAATCATGCAAGATTTTTCATGAAGTGGTTCTGATAGCAATAAAAGGAATCACTTGGTTAACTGGGGGTTGTGTTGTAAGCTTAAAGAAGAAGGTGGTTTAGGTCTTGGGAATTTGATTTCAAGAAACATTGCTTTGGTGGGTAAATGGTTGTGGCATTTCTTTGGAGCCTGACTCTTTATGGCATAAGGTGATTAAGAGCAAGTATGGTCTACATATTAATGGTTGGCTGCCTCCAATACAACTCACATAAGCCCTTAGAAATTCATTTCACAGGTTTATTCTTCTTTCCTTCCTTTGCCTGGATGTAATGTGAGGGATGGTTCTCATTTGCACTTTTGGGATGGTCCTTGGTTGGAAAAGATTCCTTTTTCGGATTGTTTTCCACATTTTTATTGTTTATCCACCTTTCATAATCTAGTCATTTCATTATTTGTTCATCAAGAAGGTTCCAATGTTTCTTAGAATTTTCATTTGTTAAGGAATTTGAATCATAGGGAGCCTTCTGAATTGCTTGTTTTGATGAATTTGCTAGACTCTTTCAACTTTTCCTTTCTCCCAGGCATACATCTGGTTCTTACGCATGCAAATCTTTCTTTGAATTTTTTGTTAAAAACCCTTCAAATCAGTTTTTACCTTTTTCTAAGTCTTTTTGGAAGGTCAAGGTTCCTTCTAAGGTTAAGATCTTTGTTTGGG
>JANHAO010023211.1:0-11974 GCA_026873985.1 Saraca asoca
AATCCAAGCAATCATGAAAGGAAAGAATTTACATTAGGAAAATCATAATTGAGGTGAATCCTAATCCTAGGCTTTTTACATTTAAATCTTTTCTTTTATTGTTTATTTACTTTCTTTCTTTCTTTAAGTTCTTTCATTTTATGTTCTTCTTACTTTCCTTTATTTCTCTTTGTCTATTTCTTTTATTTCTTTACTATTGATTTGGATAGTTGAATTATAAAAATCCTAGTATTTAAAATAACTTCCCTGTGGGATCGACCCGTATTCACCGGTACTAGCTACAACTACACCGTGCGCTTGCGATTATTTAAAACACTCAACATTTACTCAGTGCAGTAATAGAAGGGATTGTCTTTCCCTTATATAGAACCAGGGCTGGCTCCATCAAAGAATCCAGATTCATTCCCCCTGACTGTCACCATTAATGGCCTCAGAAAAGGCTAAGTTTGACTCAACAATATCTACCAGACACATGCTATGAGAAACATAGCCTAGAGCAGATGAAACGATAGTCTCGAGAGAAGAATTTGACCGATCAGAAATCGAAGAGTCTCAACTCCCAGCCCGCAGAGTGAGTTGAGAGTTGGGGGACTTATGTTATATATGAAAATCGATTCATCCTGGATAAACGCACGAGAAGTCCAAGAGCAACATAGGACTGGCTCGAATAGTCCCCACATCACTATATTCTTCAGCCTGCGCCGCGAGGCGACATCTTCAGTTTGCACTTGCACCCTACCCGAGTTAGTTTAACATTCCCTCCTAGAACAATGTATGCAACCCCAGATTGTGTAATCTGGCCAACAAAGTGCAACAAGTGACCCGTACTAGTTGGGTAGAAGACTTATTCTCTGCCCCAACGGTCGAATGGGGCCCACTTGTAGAAGACAATCTACAGTAGTCGAAAGAGAAAATTTAGTTTGTATATTCTATCTTGTACATTAAATGTTGATGTAATAGATTTACTGCATATATAATTACCATTGTAGCCTCCTCTCCTCTATAAATATAAGGGAGGAGCCTTCTGTAAAGGGGGATTGAGAAAACACAGGTAGAAACTCTGCAAGAGTGAAAAGAAAGAACTTAAGTGTTGTGACTTTGTAGAAACACCATCATAATAACACGCTACCATGGACGTAAGGTCCGATAATACCCAGATTTGATCAAACCATGTTAAACTTTGTGTCTCCTTCTCTGCTCTTCCCCTCATCTCTGTGTATTCTATTGATTTATCTTATTTGAATCAAAAAAAGGTCAGAGATCCTGTAAGAATCCCTTCCCATTGGCTGAAGTTTAGGTTCTCTGTACAAACCAAATTTCACCTTTAACACTTATGGAATAAGATTCGAAGAGAATTCAATGTAAAGTAACATGTTATGCAATATAGTAACAATTGATATAGCATATTGAATTCTTATCCTAATATAAGCAAACAATTTCACACATTCGAGTATGAAAGTAACGAAGAGAGATATGTTCAACTTTCATCACAATAAAGTCATTCCATATAAATTATCCATGAAGTCCATTACAGATCTCGGAAAAGAAAGTTAAAGTTACAAAGTTTATATCCTAAGAGGTCGAAGCCTCAGGAGCAAGGGTTTCATCAGGTTGGGGATCGGGAGCTGGAGCATCAGAAACTTTAGACATTGGATTAGCATCAGCGACCTATGTGCCCCCTTCTCATTGAATGACAACTTTAATAGGTAAGGCTATGGTCTCAGCACTCTGTCCTTTCGTTGAGGAGCTAGCCTTAGCAACTCTCCTTTTGTAGCAGTCCACGGCCTCTAAAGCTTGTAGGCCAAAGAAAATGAAGTCTAGCTCAAGATATTTCTCCCACAAAGTGTAGAAGAATGCAGCACAAGTCTTGGTCTTCATTTCCTTAGTTATTTTTGCCACCAACGAGGACGTCTCTACTTTAATCTTAGTCGCTTCCTCCTTAGTGAGCTCAAGTTCTCTCTTTAGCACCCTTAACTCTTCAGGAGTAGCCTCATCTCACTACTCTATAGATCTTACCTTCTCCTCAATAGTGTTAGCCACTTTAATTGGTAACCACATCTGTGATTGGGCCTCTTCTAGCTCTATCTTGGCCTTATTCAAATCATTGGTCGCAAGGCCAAGATTTATCACAGCAGCTTCGTGATGCTCTACCTCACAAGATAGAGCAATTTCCATCTCTTTAACCTTCTCCTTCAACTTTAGTACCTCAACTATTGAGACCACTAGCTCGTCCACAAGAGCAAACTTCTCCTCATCCTGGCCTCAGAGTGCTTCCTTGATTTTCATCAGCGTCAACAAACTCTTCAAGAACAAACAACAAGGTTAGACTATAAAGTAAATAGAATAACCAAGACAAGGAGCAATACTTACCACGAAGCCGTGATGAGCCGCATATCCTGCTAGCCTCCCAAGAGTGAACTCTTCAGCCTCCAACACCCTGACCTAGCTACCGTATCTGAAGATCGTGCCTATGTTCTCAATAAAGGTCTGAGCATACCCTTCTGTCTTGGAGTCGAGCTCGGCCAACGGCCTCGCACTCTCAACCTCTAATGCCACACGCTTGTGGGAGGTCACTTTCTTCTTCCCTTTGTCAACCTTCCACTTCTTTGGGGGAGGACCAGAAAGGCTGGTGACATTAGTTACAGCTACTTCTTTAGGTCGCGATGTGAGGGCTGGTCCTTACGAAGGGACCGTAACTGGAAAAGCTAGTTAGTCTGTGACAACTAGAGTCACTTCAATCTTAGGGGTAGGGGGCTAGTCTGCAATGATCAGAGCTGGATCAATCTTATAGGCTGAAAGGCCTCTTCCTCACTATCCAAGGGCAGCATCCTGAGGATCATCTCCATTACTTTATTGTAATTGTTGAAATTTACAAGCTTGACCTCTATCATTCGGTGAATTCCTACCTCCCTAGTGACCTCAGTGTCTTTCACCGGAGTAAGCTTATAATAACAATTGAGGCTTTTGTCAAACCAGAAGTCATTCTTGAGGTCATTGGACGTTAAGAACTGATCCAAGACCTCCAACTCTTTAGCCCCTAGCATCGGTCTCTTGTTGGTCCCATCTCCACAATCAAGCAAAGGTCAGAATCAAAAGCAAATATCAAAGACCTACCAAACTTACTCATTCCCAGTCTACCTACCTAGAATAAGAACAAAATCAAAATTTCTAAGGTAGCACAATGAGGGGCATGAGATGTAGAACCAACACGACTTATAACACCTTGCGTTGGACTTCCCTTTAGCATCCCCCTTTGATAAGATGCTCTTATACGGCATCTGCTGAGCTGAGAGATAGTAAAGCTCATCCTCTGAGTTTGTGCACCTTAGGTCGTACAAGTAACACAAAATTTTGGGTGATGGTGGTGGAAGGCCGTTGCCCATGTGGATTAGGGCTAACAAGATAAGTGAAGTGTAGGAGTACGGTGTGAGCTGGAATGGGCTAAGTTTTATTTTGTTCAAGAAGTTGACAATGAAGGGTTGCATTGGAAACCTTAGTCCTGCTATGAGATATGGGAGACCGATAGCTATGAAACCCCAAGGAGGATGGGGAGCATAATCATCCAGAGTGGGAACCATGGCACTGCACCCTTTAGGGATCTGACATGATTGAATTATGGTTCAAATGTCATGAAGATGCATGGTTGATGTATGCAACTTGAATACTTGAAGGTCGGGACGCTGCCCCACAATGGCTCATTGGCCCTTGGTATGGCCCAGACTAGCATTGAAGTCTGTAGTGACCTCCCTTCTACTCGAGGTCACTTCGTCAGCATGTTGCATGATCCCTGCACTCTGAGATGAGTTTGGTTCATCGTCCTCACTCCTAATTATATGATGGTGACGTGCATGACCTGTTCCCATCTACATAAAGAAAAAAGGCTAGTCAAGTCACTGAGAGTGAACTATACCAAAAACTAAGACTAACGACCCCTACCCTACAGGCCATGCACACCCTAAGTCATTGCATCAACAACCCAAACTCTGGCAAATGGAGGGGACACTTCAACTGAATTGCAAGATCCCAAAAGAGTAAAATCAACGTCCAAAATCTGAAAGTCTACCAGCAGCCCAACTATTCTGATCCAAACAAAACTAGGCATCTAAACCAGCTCTATCTATCAACACTATCATCTTTTAACTAATCACAATCAAGTTCCTTACTCCCTACAAAAGAGGAAAATACAAAAAAACACAAGGCTAGAGGGGACGTATCATGATTTATGGATGTAGAAGGTTTGGAAGCTCGAGTAACAACTAGAAAAGCGAACTAGACCTGACAAAAATCGATGGCGGAGGAGCTGTCACAACAATCGAGAAAGCAAATGAGTAGAGGAAACTAGAGCTCTAAAAATTTTTGTACGGCAATTGAAAGGGAGAGGGAAGGCTCTTTTAGTTTATAAAGGGATGCGATCCCACCGTTGGATCAAAGGGCTTGTCAGTTACCCACGATCCAATAGCCTGGAAGAGGACAACAGCTAACTCATGATGACATAGTGCACGTGTATCAAAATCAGGAGTAATTATTGCCAGTCGTTGTTGGAAATTGAAGAGTCGCACGTGAGACAAACAGAAGTACCAAACGATTCCTTAGGGTCATAGGTGGTGCAGCACTAAACCATGATGACGTCTCAAGACCTTGCATCCAAGAAGTGCTCCATGCATAAAAATTTTGCACGAGTCGTGTCTAAGAAGTGTTTTATGCACAAAAATCTTGCGCGGGTAGTTTCAAGACCTTACGTCCAAGAAGTGCTAACCATGCACAAAAATCTTGCGCAAGTCGCGTCCAAGAAGTGTTTTATATACAAAAAACTTGCATGGGCAGTTTCAAGACCTCACATCTAAGAAGTGCTATCCATGCACAAAAATCTTGCACGAGCCGCATCCAAGGAGTGCTTCATGCACAAAAACCTTGCATAGGCAATTTCAAGACCTCGCATCCAAGAAGTGCTAGCCACGCACAAAAATCTTGTGTGAGCCATGTCCAAGAAGTGCTTTATGCACAAAAATCTTGCATGGGCAATTTCAAGACCTCGCATCCAAGAAGTATTCCACCCACAAAAATCTTACACAAGCCACGTCTAAGAAGTGCTTTATGCATAAAAATCTTGCACGAGCAATTTCGAGACCTCGCGTCCAAGAAGTGCTAATCACGCATAAAAATCTTGCACGAGCCGTGTCCAAGAAGTGCTTTATATGCAAAAATCTTATGCGAACAATTTCAAGACCTCGCATCCAAAAAGTGCCACGAGCACCAAACTCTGGTGCAAACTAATATGAATACATACCCCATATGGAAACTCAATCTTGTGAAGACAAAGATGCTCGAGCACCCTACTATTTAAACTTGGCCTTAAAGGCATTCAAGTGCTCGTGCTTCCTGTCGATTAAAGTGAACCGACATAACCAATTGATCATGCATGCATCACATATCCTTTAAGTTGAAACTTATTGGCTTAAGCCTATTGGTGGAAATTTAATTTCTAATAACTGAGGTTGATAAGCCCGTTAAATATTCCTCATAATGGTTATCGAGTTATGATTTTGCATAACTTAGTCATGTTGCCGTCGGCAACCAACTGGGTCGGCAATATAATGAGCTTATAAAGGCAAAAGATATAAACATAGTGCTTGAAGTTTTATTAAAAGACCTCCTTCAATGAGGTAAATTTACATCAGAAGATCTCACATTCAGTAATAAAGCAAGAGCCTAAAGCTACTAATTCAATAAGAAGAGGGAGAACCAGCCTCCAGGAGACAAACTCCTATCAAATGAGACACCCACCAACACGGTTGCTCCTACTTATAGCCTTTCTCAGCCAATGGTTCCTTTCCTGACTCAAACCTAGAGAAATTCAAAAAGGAGTCAGGAATCCGATTAGTAAGGTTGTACTTCATAGAAAAGCCATGAAGATATAATTCAAGATCTATACAAGACTTCCCAGGAGCCAATAAGAGAAGTTATCTAGGGAAGCCACATGCAATGGGCCATTTGCACCCCTAAAACCTTTGCAATGAACTATACACACCCCAAAGAGCTTCACCGGAAGCCACACTACTAAAAGCATAAAAGGCTTAACTAAAGCATCCATTAGACAATCTTATAGAGAAGCAAAAGGAGCTTCATAGGCTTTATAAACCAGTTTAGGTTTATCAAATGACCCAAAGGACATTTGGCTGTTCTAGATTGGACGATCCAAGAAAAATGAGATCACCACGTTAATGGCTAAGAACTACATACAGTGAGAAGTATGGTCTAAAGTAAGGGAAATGAAAGTCTAAAAGATAGAAAAGACAACACAACAATCTAAATATGAAGACTTATCTATCCTACAGACTGCAAACAAATACTTTGACTATTAGTGGCAACTCCCAGCCCATAAAGTAAGCTGAGAGTTTGGTGCTAATGTTATGGGCATTTTTCGAAAAGCATGATTTGGGCCGGCTAAGGTCCAATAGGAGGTACAGCTAACCAGATGGAGGCCCAAATTAGGGATTGAGGTCGCTCAGTGAGGACTCCAAGCTATCGAGCACAAGCTGAAGACACCAATCAATGTCGCAGTAGGGAGCACAGTTCACTGAGAAGGCCCTCAATCTATCAGTGAGAAGATTACCATCCTAACCATCCTCAAGGAGAACGGCCAAGCAAGAACAGTGAGGTAGGCCAAAGCTTCTAGCTTGCTCACCAACACAACACCAGGTCATAAGGTTAGCAAGCCAGATGCATGTATGGAGCTTCGTCAATAATCCAAGGCACACATCTCCAACTGATAGCTCAACCGCCAAACCTACACATCAGCTCCCCAGAAGTTTGACATTGATTTGCCTAGCATTAATTACCCGATGCCAAGCATTAAATTCCTAGAGCGACAGAAATAATTATTCTATTATTTATAAAATTACACTTGTAACCCTTCCCTTCTATAAATAGGAAGGGGTGGTCACCGTAAAAGAGGGATGAAGATTTTACATGCAAAACTCTGCTGGAATACAGAAAGAGCATTGTACACTGTGAGAGAACACTGCCATTGTATTCAAACTTTGTAAAACAATCCTTCAGTGGATAATCAAAGACCAGCGTGGATGTCAGGGCCGATTGGCTTTAGTCAAACCACGATAAAACTTTTGGTGTTTACTATTTTTCTTCTCTTCCATTATCTTCCTTTTCTGTTTTCTGCCATATCCTACTTGTAGTTAGGGGTGATATTAAACTCAAACCTATTAACAGGATTTTGGTGTCAACAAGTTCCTAAAAACATGAACTTTGATATAAAAAGCTCACTAACGATTCCTTTTAGGTAGCATTCCTATAATAATTGTGTCGATAATGGAAAACAATTCATCAACAATGATTTTCAAAACTTTTGCTTAAGGCATATCCATAACTGTACATTTATTATAAAGTTCTGAGTCTCACATGTTTTAAAATGATGGTTGGATATCATCTTAGAAGGCTTATGCAAGAGATTGGATGAGGCAAAAAGAAGATGGGTTAAAGAATTGTAGAGCATCTTATGGTCTCATAGAACCACTGTGCATTCAGCCACTAGTGAAACTTCGTTCATGCTCATATACAAAAGTGAGGCTATGCTCTCAATAGAGCTCATGCAATGTTCTGAATAGAGAAAGTGGTATAAGCAATAGAAGAATGAGGAAAAAAGAATAAAAGAACTAGACAAGTTAATCGAGATAAGAGAAACGACTCAACTTTGAAATAAGTGTTATAAAGGAAAGATTGATAAAAAAAATATTTCTCTCATTTATTTGTCCTCGCACTTAGTATTTTAAGACTTAAAATTGACTTACTTCAGTTGTGTTGGTGCATTTTTATGATTTTATGTCAATTGGATTTATTACGCAAAATATTGCAATTTTCAACTATCTTGAGCAGTTTCTGTATTTTGGTCATAACTTGAGTTATACTTGTCCAATTAATGTGATTCTTATCTTGTAGGAAAGCTAAGACATAGCCCTACAACTTTCATACAGACCTCTAATGCTGAATCACACAATCAAGACTAGAATACTACCTCGAGCAGCCTAACCTTTGTGCACTAATTAGACCATACTAGAGTTATAGAGGTCCAATTAAGGTCAAACTAAGCCCAAATGGAAGTTGAGACATAAAGCCTCATTTCTTATATAGACTTCCTGAGCTAAAAATGTCATTATAGGGCATGCAAAATGAGTTGCAATAAAGAGGTAAAAATGCTACAA
The DNA here is from genome assembly GCA_026873985.1 of Saraca asoca. Taxonomy (NCBI): domain Eukaryota; kingdom Viridiplantae; phylum Streptophyta; class Magnoliopsida; order Fabales; family Fabaceae; genus Saraca; species Saraca asoca. The sequence continues at coordinate 8,217 of JANHAO010023211.1, forward strand.
AAATGGGCTTATGCAGAATTGGTTTTAAAGCCTCTAATTAGCATGGATCTTGAGCCCAATTGACCATCCTTTGATCTAACAAACACCCAACCAGCTGGAGAGCAGTAAGTCTATGAAAAACCAGAAGAAAGTGGCCTACAAAATGCATAGCACGTAATGGCAATGGCAGTAGCAACTAGACTAACCATCATTGCCTACTCACCTACTAGTTGGCTTCTCTTCTTTTTACCTGGGCAAAATCATTTTGCTAAGAAGTTTTTAGTTTAGTTTTAGTGTAGTTTTTAGCTAAGTTTTTCATGTGTAGAGAGTAAACTTTTGCTCTCCTTTTTCTTTGTATTTTTTTGCCTCCATGGAAGGCTAACTTTGTAATCATCCAAAGGTTGACACTTGAAGATTAATGTAGAGATCTTGATCCTTTATTTTGCATTCAAATTGCTAGTCACTTCTCTTCCTTTTCTCTTTGTTTTTACTGTGATATCTGAGTTGAATGGATCCATTTGATTTTGATATTAACATGGTTATTGAGATTTTGATAATCACCTTTAAAAGAGGATAGGAAAACTAAGCAATGCATTGAGATTTTGAATTACTGGTCACTTCTCTTCCTTTCCTCTTTATTTTTATTGTGATATCTGAGTTGAATGGATCCATTTGATTTAGATATTAATATAGTTATTGAGATTTTGACAATCACCTTTAGAAGAGGATAGGAAAACTAAGCAATGCATTGAGATTTTGATGGATTGTTTGTGACTGAGCTTTGCTTAGGACTTATTAATCATTTCAAGGATTCTTGTTATGATTATCAATAATTGAATGATTATTTAGTGATCAAGGAAGCATTAATCTCAAGTTGATTCCCTTGGCTAGTTACTTGTTTAGTGTTATTTTCATTTCTGCATGTTTGTTTAGTTTTCTATTAGATTAGTTTCTACTAACCCCCCCAATTTACATCTCCTAATCTGGTTGATAATATCATCCTAAAATGATCCAAGGGCTTGACCCAGTGTTGCCTATACTACAAGTAGTTAGGTAGCTTCGGTTGTATAAATTTCTAATTTGATCGGTCTCGACAGCCACTTATCAAATTTTGGCACCATTGTCGGGGATCATTTTAATTTTATCAATCTTATTATGAGTGTTTTTATTCACTAACTCACTAACATTTTGTTTCTACAGCTGCCTTCTTTTATTTCCCTTGTTTTTCCCCTATTTTTGATTTCTTTGCATTAGTCTGTGCACTATTCATTACAGGTTTCACCATCTTGGAATGAGCTGAAATTTGGTGGACTTATAGAAGACATTGTACTAATCAAGGCTCATGACAAATGCATGATCAGCCACCTGTTTTGGCCAAATTCCATTGTTTAGACTACTTTTTCTTTTCTTTAAGATTTTTTATTTGATTTGTAGGTTATCCTTAGGATTGTTTTCATGTGGTTGTGGTCTTGCAATTTTTAAAAATGTCTAGATATGTTAGTTAGAGTTGTTTTGAGTGATTTCTAGCCTTAGTTATTATGTTGTGTTTTTAGCTTTCTTGTCATTTTTTAGCCCCTTATGTGTAGTATTTGTGTAGTGCTTGGTTACTAGACCTTCTTCCTATCATGTTCTTTGGAATTAATTCTGAAATTGCTTGAAAGGATTAGGAGAAGTCTAGTTAATCAGTTTGAAAAAAAAAAGAGAAATCTGGTTTTGCTATAAGGATAGAGCATAAGCTTAGTGAGTTAGCCTCCCTTGTGAGACAATGGACAATACTTGTATAAGGACTTGCCCCAATTCAACCAATAGAGTCTTGTCTTATATCTCATCAAAAGGGAAATTCTGACCAAGCTCATCCTGTTGCTGTGCCAATCACTTTTCCTAGTAGACCCCAATACCAGCAACCATACCCTGCACCCCAACAGTCATATTACCAATAGCCATACCAGGACCAGCAACCATATTAGCAGCCATATAGGTACCAGTAACCTTACCACCAACCACATTATCTATACCAACAGCTTTACCAATGGCTATACCAGTAGCCAAGCTAGTAGCAAATGCAGTAGCCACTCATACAACAACAACAAGATCCAATACCTATCAACATTGAGCCAACATTGGAGGATCTTGTGAATCAAATGGCAACCAACAACATTCAATTTCAACAGAAGACAGAAGCCATCATACAAAACCTAGAGATTCAAATTGAAAAATTGGCTTCTTCATCAAGTCAATTACAATAAGAAGGTTCTAACTAATTTCCTTCCCAAATGAATCCAAGTCAAGAAAATATTAGTGCCATTACACTTGGGGAAAGTTTACAAGAGCAAGCTAATCCCCAATCAGCAATGGAGCATCCCATGGAGGAGCATTCTGCTTCTAGTATAGATATACTTGTTGAGGAGTTAGTTAAGGAAAATTGTGATAATAAGCTGAATGCTGAATTCCCTGATTTACATGACTATGCTGATTGCCATTCATGTGATGATTGTAATGGTGCTATGTTGTGCAATGCTTATGCTGAAATTGTTGAATTTTTGAAGAATGATTGCTCTGGTATAGATTAAGTAGCAATTACAGATTATGTAGAAATTCAATCTGTAGAGGTTATATTAACTAAAAAATCGATCCCTTCTATAGTGCAACCACTCACATTGGAGCTAAAACCTCTCCCTGAACCTATTAGTTATACATCTTTGGAAGAAGATAAGAGGCTAGTAATCACAACTAACAACCTTCTTACTGTATAAGAAGACAAGCTGCTACAAATTTTGAGAAATTATAAGATAAAATGGTGGAAGCTGAAAAGAAAATGTTGGAAATCTTCCCCCATCAAATGGCTACTCCCAATAACAATATTTGACTCTGGTAGCTGATGGAGGAAGTCAACTTGGAAGCAGCCCTATACATCAATTCTCCAGTTAGATAAGGTTGTTTCTTACCCCTCTCTTTATTTTACTTGTCTTATATTTACTATTGATATTTGTTTTGTTAGTTGATTTTATTGAGTTTGAGCTTTCATTGAGGACATTGTAAAATTTAAGTGCGGGGGAGTTTTGAAGTTTTGGGTTTGTTATGCTTTAAAGTGTCATTTTTCATGAAACAAATTAAAATTTTTGCTGCAACCAAAAAAATTTTGCAATGCAGAAATTAGAAACCAAAAAAATAGAATTATGTAGAATGCAAAACAGAATGCAAAATGCAAAAAATTCTGTGAAATTCTAAAGAAAACCAAAAAAAATGAAAAAAAAATAGAATTTTTGTGACCCCTATAGTTTTTCATAGATGATAAGTTTTTTTAAGCTTCAAATGATTGTAAGTAATTTTTATGGTTGCATAGCATATCTAAATAGATGATCTTGAACTTGATTAGCATTGTGAAGAATTTGAATTGTTTGAAGATTGATTTTGGTAGAAATATACCTTGTGAGGTTTTTGAGGCATTGTTGAACATCCTTGATAGATTCTCTTTCTTTCTTGTGTGTGAATATTCTTCCATGATTTTGTTGCTCTAAAACTTGCTTTGATTCTTTTTAAGATTACAATGGCATCCATGCATGAAGATGATTAAGGCATTTATTTATTTAAACTATTCTTTTCCTTTTAACTTACCTTGCAATGAATTTACCATTGTTAAACCCCCTTGAGGCTTCTTAGCCTTCCTTCTTAACCCTCCTTCTTAACCAGTGGAGGGGATGTGTTGAAAGAAAAAAAGCAAAGGCAAATGTGACTCATGGGAATGTGCAAAAAGAGAGGTAAAAAGGCAAAAGATGACT
>JANHAO010023212.1:0-11966 GCA_026873985.1 Saraca asoca
CCAAATTCTACAGAATTTCTTCTAATGATGCCAATTGACACCACACCATAAATATACAATAACACAGCTGAAAGTAAGTCATTTTAGACCTTAAAAAGCTTAGTGAGAGGACAATTAAATGAGTAAAATATTTTATTATCAACAATCATTCAGAAAATCCAACTGCAAAAGTGGTCAGGATCATGATCCAAATCAAAAAACAAAGTAGGAAAAATCGATTTGAATCACATAAATATAGTTCAAATTTTGATTCCAATCATAAGAGTAAAATTACTAGGTTTCTATGAGCATGATAGCAAGTTCAGTTCAAATGGCTATGATTCGACTCACACGAGCAAAAATTGCAAGCAACATCAGAAAAATAGGGGAAAACAACTTCTAATTTAGTAGTATGCTATAGGATCACCACTTAACATGTTTCTAAAGTTTAAGCATGCATAAAACTTCGCTATTTCAAAAGCAAACTAATCATCTTATTAATATAACCATTCAATGTTAAATTATGCTTCACAATCACAAAAACCCATTTCCATCAACTAACATCAAATATTCAATAGATCATAAGCAAGAAACACATAATAATTCACAAGAATGGTAAGAATTAGTCACAAGTAGGTTGGATATGCCAAATCACTATTGATCTCATCTATAAACCTTAACACTCTTCATAAACAAAAAGAATAACATGTTAGCTACCTGGTTATTCAAATGTTTTTCTTCTAGCAAATAATTAAATATCATTTGATTACGGTTTCATTACATAAAAATAGACTAAATATACAATATTTGAGCTCTAATACTTTAGAAAATTTGTATGGGTTCTTAAGTAAATAGTGACATGAACAATGACTATTAACTTCAAAAATTCATAACTTAAATTATGTCAAATTAATTAGCTGATTTTGATATCAAAATGAAGAGGAATAAGAGAGGATTTAGCAATAAAAATTTGAGAAAATAACAAGCAAGATTGGTGGACTTACATGATGAGAAAGTGTGTAAGTAGAGAAAGAAATAGCTAGAATTGGAAAAAGAAGATTTTTGCATGACTTTTACGGTATGAGAAGCCAAAGAAGAAGAAGAGAAGCCAGCTAAGGGAGGGGTAAAATGGAAAAAATAAGTCAACTTCCCAACAACTACAAGTTGACCATTTCCTTTTTTAGTAATTTTCTTATTTCTTCCATTTTGAGCTCAAATTTAATACACTTATCAATCACCAATAACCATGAAATCTTAATACAAGTTAGGTAAATTAAATACATTCATAACAGCTCTAATTTTTTGCTTATCCAATATTCGTAACCCTAATTTTGATATTTCCAAAGTGTTCCAAAAATTAAATCTCAAAAATATGAATTTGTTCTTTGAAACTTCACAATAAGAATTTGATTTCCAAAATATTTCTAAAATTTCATATGGTCTATTTCTACTATATCTAGGCCTCTTGTAGCTTCAAATCTATAATTTCAAATTCCTCTAAATTTTTAATTTCCCTATTTTGTTACCAAAAATTAATTTTAGAAAATATGGGGTATTACACATATGTTCTCATATTTTATGAATATTTCCAAACATATACAAACCCAACAAAAAGATTCAACATTTCATCCTAACACCAAAAATAAATTTCAACATAGTTTATCTAATATAAACTACATTCCTCATTTCCAACACAAAATTTCAACAATTCCATTCACCAATGTTACATCAACAAGACAACTAATACTTAATATCAACAGCATAATTCAATTAATATCAATGACAAAATTAATAATTTAAAAAATTAACTAAATCAACATACTCAACTTTTCATCCTTGACATTATCAAGTATATCATCTAACTAGTTAATCTTCTAGAGGATCAACATTGATAAATCTTTCTTCAATTTTTATAACATAAGTTGATTTATTGAAGAATTGAAAATTAGATTTGTAAAGTTCTTTGTCTAGGATCTTTGGCATTTCCCATTTGTTAATTTGCTGATTAAAACTTTCAAAATCAATTTGTTGTTTGAAAATAGATTTGGAATTTTCTTCAAATTTGATTTTTGATGATGATACAGATGAAGATGATAAGAATGAAAAATAGGAAGATAAAGAACAATGCATTATAAATTATAAAAAACTCCATTTCTAATATTAAAGCTCTTACGTTCCATAAAGCTATCAATATGAACAATAAATTATTTTGCCATATGAATTAAATATTAGTATTTCAACATGAACCTTTGGATCTGGATTACTTAGCCCTTACTTATGCTTAATGTTTCCATAATTTAATTTATCAAAACACGATTTGAAAGTATTCCATCATTCATTGACTTTTTCAAGAAAGATTTCTAGTATAGGAGCATATAGATCCCAGCATCTGAATTTGGAAATTTGTATATTTTGCTCTAATTGAAGAAGAACAACCAAGAGTGCTTTTGAGTTTCATTTTGATAATATATGATATTATACCAGGCTTTTTGATAATCCCAATATGAATATCCATAAGGTTCCCTAGGAATTGAAATTTTTTTTATCTGATTAAGGTTTTATCCCCAATCTATTAAAGAAATAATTTTCTCAATTTGAAAAGTTAAATAGGTTATGAAAGTTTTATCCCTTGGGAAAATATTATGTTTAATTTTGAATAACTTAGAGTCAACCAAAATTAATTCATGAAATTCCCTTATTTTGTTAAAAGCTTCAGGGATAAAATGAAAATTTTTTAGAAATATTTTTTGAAAGACTTTTTTGGCATCTTTGTCCCATCATTTTGGTTCCATTTGAATGATATTCTAAGGAACCAGCTTTGGGTGATATTTGGTGACAACTTTTGTTCCTTGAAGGTCAACAATGCTAATTTGTTTTGATAATGAACCAGCAACAATTCTTCCCTTGTCAAGGGAAGAATTTGCTTTCAGACCTAACTACAAATCTCTATTTTTATCCTTCTCACAATCCTTTTTTGGAGGCATTACTTCCCCTACAAAAATTCATGAGTTAAGAAATTAGATAGTGAATTTGAAGAACCTTTGATATATTCTATTTCAAAATCAAAAGTAGATAAGATGGCTTGCCATCTTGCAAAAACCTATTTTGATACTAGATTTTTGACATCTTTTCATAAAACATCTTTTGCTGATTTGCAATCAACTCGTATAATAAATTTTTGATTGAATGCAAAAAATAATTGCTAAAATTTCTTTTTAGATGGTTGAATAATTTTATTGTGCATGATTCCAATGCTTTGATGTGAATGCAACAATGCTTTCTTTGTTATTTTTCTTTTGCTTAAGGATTCCCCTATAGCCTAAATCTGATGCATCAGTTTCAACAATTTTTAATGTAGATGGATTAAAAATGTGTAAGCATGGAAGACATTTGACCTAAAATTTGACCTTTTAACAATATTTGTATGAACATCCATCCAAGGAGGAGGATTCTTTTTAAGTTGTTCATGCAATGGTTGTATGACATTGGACATTTGAGAAAAGAAATTAGAAACATAATTTAAGCATCCAAGAAATCTTTGGACCTAGGTTTTGTCAAGAATTTGATTTGGGAATTTCTTAGCAAACTAAATTGCTCTTTTTATTGGAGTAATGGTTCTTTGAAAAATATAATGACTAAGAAATCTAATTTTTATTTAGAATAAAGAAGGTTTCTTTTGAAAAATAGCAAGGCCATTTCTTTGGGTAATCTCTAGGAAAATATTAAGATGTTTGAAATGTTAATTAATATTCTAAAAAAAGACTAGAACATCATCAATACAACAATGATAAAATTTGTCAATGAATTATAAATATTATTTATAATCCTTTGAAATTTTGAGGGTGCATTTTTTAGGCCAAACAACATCATATTCCATTCGTATTGAACAAATGGTATTGTAAATGCTATTTTATAGCTATCCTTAGTTTGATTTGTATCTACTAGAAACAAAATTTCATGTCAATTTTGGAAAATATTTTACTAGAATGCAAATGATTTAATAAATCTTTTTTATTTAGGATTAGATATCAAATCCATTATAAAGCTTCATTGAAAGGTTTGTAATTAATCACTAACCTTGGAGTTCCTCATTCTATTTCTGTGTTTTTATTAACATAAAAATTAGAACATGACCAAGGACTTTTAGATTTTCTAATAATCCTTTTTGGCTAAGAGATCATCTGTCTATTTTTTTTGCAATAATCCAAAAGTTCTTGATTCATCTAGATAGGATGAGCCTTTATAGGAATTTGTTTTCCAAAAAGCATCCTTTCCATATGGTAAATCCACCATATGTTGTTTCCTTTTCCAAAAAGCATTTGGAAGATCAAAAGAAATTTGGTTTTGAATTCCTTTTTGCAAAGAATTGTTGGTCCCAAAAAGAATAAAAATAAAATAATCTTACCCTTATGAAAATACTCCTTTGCTTTGGAGATTGGATTCTTGTTTTACAAAATTTATCAAGAAGACTTTATTAGATGATCAAGATAATATTAGAGTCACTGATATAGTTAAAAGTTCAATTACAAGTAGTTCAATTAGATTAATTAGTATTTTAAATCAGAAATGTAGCAAAATAGTAGAATGTATGCAGAATAGCAATTCAGAGTTTAGAAACAATCAAACTAGAATTCTTGTGTGCAGCAAAAATTAAATGTGTAGAAATATAAAGATCAATAAAGACATAGATTTTTAAAGTGATTTAACTAAACTAAAACTACAGTTTAAGTCTACATCTATTGGACAATCCTCAACCAGATAGTCACTTTTATTAACTCAAACATAGAAATTAGCTGGGCTCTTGCATACTAGTTTTACACAAGATTTGGTTGGGCTCTTGCTAACCTATAGATATAAAAATTCTTCTATCTTTTACAAACTACGATCAACCTCATAACCTAAAGATATTCCAAGAATTCTTTACAATCTTCAACTACCTATAATCAACCTCATAACTAAAGAAGATGCAAAGGGAAGATCAACCTCTTCCCTTGTATCTCTAATTCCTATCAACCTAGAAATCGCAAAAGAAAATATCAACCTAGAAATCTAAAATCAAGAAATAGGTAAGAAATATAATACCAAGAATTAAGATGAATATATCAATTATCTAGTTATGTGGTCTTCACATAATTGATCCAAGAATATTAATCAAATGTGATTTAGAAGGGTAGAATTAGACTAGATAAAGCTCCAATTTTTTTCTCTGAGTTTTGCTCTTGAAGATGTAAAAGCTGATGTGAAGTTCTATTTTGAAATGAGAATGAGAGGGCATTTATAGTTACTGTAACCAACTTTTGAAAAATAACTAATTTTTAAGTCGTGAATCGATTCGTAGTGGTTACCAATTAATTAATTGATTTGGTTATGAAGATCATGAAGAAGTTCATAACTGAATTGATGCATGAATCGATTTAGCCTCTTATATAAAAAGATCATGAATCGATTGCCTAATTGATTCAGAATATTTTCTATTGTTTTAGTAAATCATTTTTCAAAAACTTTTCTTCTCAAATCGAGTGCCTAATTGATTTAAGTACAATTCACAAGTTTTTTTAGAATGAATCGATTTCTAAATTAATTCACACACTAAAAAAATAGATTTTATAAAACTTCAACTTGTGAAAAGCCATTTGAAAAACATAGTTAAAAAATATTTGTTTTTATCTCATTTCACTTGGCTTATTTCTACCTCAATTTAGCTATTTTTAGAAATTTATTTGGATCAATTTAGATTAGAAAACACTTAAAAAGATCCTACAAAAATTAATAAAAAGTGTTAAGACTAGTGTTAGATCTCTTGAATGTCACTTGATCAACTTCCATCTCCAAAATGAACAAACATTCAAAGCACATAGTTGGATCATGACATCAAATAAAATTGTTTTTCAACATCAAAACTAAAGAAGACATGATAGCAAGGCTAATAAGAATCTATTTTATTTTGAACACATGGTATTTCCATATGCTTTGTCTTTTTGAAAGAAATCTCTTCAAATGATTTTCCATGATTTTCACTAGATTCAAATATTTGAAAATTGGTTTTTTGATAAATCGGAAAACAAATTTTTCTCCCAAGTTCTTGATAATTATACCTTCATTAGAAACTAAAAAAGACATAATTTGTTGGATAAAAAGATAACCTAAGATAATTCTTCTAGTCATATTTTTAATTAACAAAAAAGAAGTATTGATTTTAAAAGAAGAATTTTGAATAATTACATTTGAAAGTTTGAATTGAATTTAGAGTTTAGATCCCTTAGCAGATCCAAGTCCCTTTTTTGTTTTTTCAAAATATTTAGTTAGTATTATCCCTCTTGTATACAATTGAGATTTGCTCCTATATTAAATAGGGCTACAATCTCAATGGTATATTCATCTTTAATAGTTAATTTTATAGGAATATACCATTTTTGGATAGAAATATTGAAAGTGATTTTGAAAATATGATCATTTATTTCTTCTTCTTGCATTTCTAATTCCTTTTCTTTACCTTTTTGAAGAGTTGAAAGAATTATATTACTACATTGTTGTTGCAGTTCTAATTCTTTCACTTCTTCTTTTAGCAAATTTAGTTCATGTTACAGATTCTGAATAGTGATAAGCTTATTGATCTCTAAAATGAATCTTTCTAACACATTCTTAAAGTATATATATAATTCAAAATATAACTAGCCAATCATAATTCAAATATATAAGAAAAACCACCAAATAATTAAAAGTAGCCATTACAATTAATTCAATAATTAATCAACTAATAATTAAAAATAAGTACTAACTTGTGTGTACAAGCAAGAACAATGCCAAATAAACTTTTACACAAACTTTAGCCTAAAACTACATACATCAAAATAAGAAAGACTAATTAAATCATGAAAATGTAAAAATTCAACAAAGCAATTGGTACAAGTATTAAACAAAGCAATAGGAACAATTTAATTAGTTTCAAATTGTAAATTTTATCTTCAAGGTGAAAGAATTAATTTAAGGAAGTAGAGAGGAGTTGTGATGCGGTAGTGGAAGGAGAAAAGAGGAAAATAGGGAGAAGGGCACCATTCAGGGTTAAAGGAATTTTCAAATTTTTGATGGATTTTTTCATTAAAAGATCGATCATACACTAAGTTTCATCAGACATAGTGAGTAATTTTATTAAATTTTGTGCCAATTTTTTAATGGGTTTTTTTGTCAAAAAATAGTTTCCAACCAATTTATTTTTGGTCAAAAATTAATGACAATTAGAATTTTGATTTCACTTTCTGGCAGACAAAATCCATAAAAAAATTTCATTATAAATCATGCCTATTGTAGTAGTGTGTGTAGATTACATGATCCATTTATGTTATTCAATTGACAAAGCCTTGATCAAATATAGTAAATTGCATGCAACAAAATAGAATACTAGTTACAAAGCATTGATCAAATCAAATAGCATATAGAATTTTATTCAAATCAAATACAGAAAATATCACTCCAATCCAAACTGGAGATGAAATCATTCTCTTGATCTTAGGTGGCATCCTATTAATGCTCACCTTGTGACTATTGAGATGTTGGATAGGGAAGCAAGGTAGCTGACTAGGCAATCCACCAGGTGCTATTGTATATGGCATTGGCCATATGCTAAGCTGTACATATAATGACCATGTAGGCATTGACTGTGATAGTGATATCATTGGTGGCTTTTAGAAGAGTCTTGCCTTTTTATAGCCTTTTTTCAACATGATCAACCTACCACTAATAATCATACTTAAATCCAAATCTGCACAAATCAACCTTGACTTCATCAGGAGGTAAACATTTCCTACATTTACATTTAGAGCATAGACATATTATCTGACCATCACGTAAATGACCAAGTTTTTGCAAAATCAATAAATGTTTCCACCCATTAAGAAACTTTGTCTTATATCATCTACATCCTAGAAGAAGTCTATCATATATTCACTTATGATACTCCAAAATTTCCATGTTTTATTTTTCAAGTTTATATTGTAATATATATGTGTGTATGTGTGTTAAGTCTTTATATGTGTCATAATTTATATACATGTATTCTTATATTTTATAAATATTTTCAAACATGTACAAACCTAAAAAAAAAATTTCAACATTTCATCCTAACACAAAAAAAAAAAAAAATCAACAAAGTTTTCCTAATATAAACTACATTCCTTATTTTCAACAACACAAAATTTCAACAATTTCATTCACCAAAGTTAAATCAACAACACAATTCAATTAGTATCAACTACAAAATTAATAATTTAAAAAATTAACTAGATCAACATACTCAACTTTTCATTCCTAACACTATCAAGAATGTCATCTAACTAGTTAATCCAATTTAATATAATTCAATATATATAATTGTTAAATATAATTCAAAATATAACTAGTCAATCACAATTCAAATATAAAAGAAAAACCAACTAATAATTAAAAGTAACTATTAAAACTAATTCAATAATTAATCAACTAATAATTAAAAATAGATACTATTGATAATGGAATTTGGTTCAGTCCAAATCTAGCCAACCTGAAGAGTTCTTTAAGGACTCAAGCTACAATCTAGTTGAACAAGTAAAAAATGAGGAGATAAAGAGGATGAACAGCAAAGATGTAGAAGAATTTTCAATGTGGTTCGGCTAAAATCGGACAACACCGGTCCCTACATCCACGGTAACTTCTATTGTTCTGGTGAAATTTCTATAGAGTTTCAATATATGTTTTTTCAGCTTACTTCACAGTGATCTCCCTCCTCTTATTTATAGAGGCTGAGAGATCACAAGAGTAATTACACAAGTTGTATTTCTGTTACATTAAACAACAAATGCACAAGATAGCCTAGACTACTGCAAAATGGCTTTTGTAGGCTACTGGTTGATTGTTATAGATTGCTTTCTATGGATAGGCCCATGTTAGTTGCTTCTTGTAGACTAGTCCCACAAGTCAAGTCTGAACAGGCACCTACTTCAGATTCACCCTTAGTGAGTCCTTAGCTAGGCAAGATATTGGGTCCTGTGAGTTAGGAATACTAATCTGGGGTTATTGCTAGCCTTCAATCAGTGATGCCAAACTCGCGAGCTCGTCTTTGGCGATGTGAGCTTATGTATAGCGAGTTGTTGGCTATGCAAGCTGGGAACTTGTCCCTTAGTGAGCTAGGACTTTTACCTTATCTTGTGCTCTTTTGGCTAGTGATCTAATGATCTTAGCTCTTTTCTCACTTAGACTTATCTACTGTTGGGCCTTTGCTAGCCCATTTTGCGTAGTTCCAAAAAATACCTACAACATTAGCCTCCCAACTCTCAACTCGCTTCATGGGCTGGCAGTTGTAGTTTATTAGCAAAGGCTTCATTTGTGGATTACTATGCAATCAAAGTCTTTGTGGTAAGCTGTTGATGGTGAAATTTGATTTTGGGCCAAACTCCAGTCAACTAGGTAGCTCTTTTATCCCCAAATTGGTCTTTGGTGAATGAAATGGGAGATAAAGAAGATGATGAAGTTGGTAGAGAGGAAGAAAAGTAATGGAATGCAGTGTTTTTAATATGGTTTACCTAAAACCAGGCAGTACTAGTCCCTTCATCCTTGGTAACTTTCTATTGATCTGGAAAGAATTTTATAGAGTTTCAGTACACATGCCTCAGCTTGTTCTGCAAGGATCCTCCCCTTCTATTTATAGAAGGTGGGAGGTTACAATTGTAATTTCATATGCTATAAGTAAGTTACATCAAACATTAAATATACAAGACGATTTAATCTTCTACAAATCGGCTCTTACAGGTGACTTTCTATGAGTGGGCCCCTCTTGTCTGCTAGGGCTAAGAGTTAATGTAAGCTTGTTTGGCGCTCTATCTTGCTAAGCCTTCTTTATCCCGTTGAGCTTTTGGCTGGGTAATACTCCTGTCTTTAAGAGATGAAATGGTGGGCTTGGGGTCGTTGCTAGCCTTCATTCAGTGAGACCAACCTCTCTTTCGGTGAGGTGAGCTTTAGCAGGGTAACTTACTTCTTAACGAGCTACCTCTCCATTTTCTAGCTTCATTTGTATTTCTGACCTCGTAATTAGCAAGGTGGTGCAATCTTAGCAAGCTAAGCTTTTTCAATTGGTTCTTAGTTTTCACAGGGCTTTTGCCTTTCTATTATGTGAGACCAGATTTTCCCATGACATAAGCCCCCTAACTCTCAATTCACTTTGCGGACTAGGAGTTGTAATTTTCCTGAGGCCTTGTTTGCAATTTTGGTCAAAGTCTTTGTATTCAAACTGTTGTATTGTCTTTTCTGTCTTTCAAACTTTCATTTCATCTACTTTGGCCATACCTCTTACTATTTGTGATCTCTAGCCATTGGCGTGGTAGCCTTATTTTTCTCTAGAGCATTTGATCTAAGATAGCCAATTGTTCATTAGGTCTTTCCCTGAACCTAGACTAGTTTATAAAGCTTGAGAAGGTCTTCTTGCTTCTTCGTAGAATGGCCTGATGGATGCTTTAGTCAAGCTTGCCATGTTTTTGGTAGTTTGCTTCCACTGAAGCACTTTGAGGCATTGATGGTCTGCTACAGGAGATTAGGAGGCATGAATGGCCTGCTACATGTGACTTCCCTGCATTACTCTTCTTGTTAGCTATTGGGGAGTCTTGTGTAGATCTTGGATTATCTCCACATGGTTTTTTTGTGAGATTCAGCCTTGCCAACCATACTTTTGCATGCTTTTTGAGTTGCTCTAGACATGGGTCAGGAAAGGAGCTACTCACTGAGGAAGGATATAAGAAGAAAAAGATTGAGTGTAGTTGTGCTTGTTGATCTTCTAGTCGGTTGGAGTTCGTCTATCGAGGGTCGGCTCTCTCCTCTTCTGTGGAAGCGATAACTATGGGCTTTATGCTTTTATTTCTATGTTTCTTATCTTCTAATATAATTTTACCTTGTCAAATAAGGCTTTGAGCTTTCTTTGTAACTCTTGGGCACTGTACTGAATGCTCTGTATATTGTTGGTTGTAATATGGATTCTTGAAAATTAATGAAATACTTATCTAACTAATCGATTGTATCCTTAGTAAGTAGTGAATTTTGGCATCCATTTGCCTTGATTGATGATGAGTAATGTCTGGGTAGGACACATGCAAGCTGGGCCTAGCAAAGGGGGGTCGTATGTGAGCTACGATCATTTGGTCACATGTGAGCTACATTTTACTGCTTGTGCCACAGCAACTTTGTTACTCGATAGTTAAGCAATCAAGTTAATTTTGACATCCTCATGTCTTAACGAGCTCATAGCTCTACTAAATTTTGAGTGTTTAATAGTGCCTCAATACCTCACTTTTTGATGAATTTTGGCTACACCAGATTTTAAGTGTTTAATAGTACCTCCGCACCCTAGTGAGCTCTTGGCTACACCAGATTTTGAACATTTAATAGTGTCTTTACATGTTAGTGAGCTCTTGGCTATGCTAGATTTTGATATCAATATAGAATAGCTTTTATTTTTTTAGGCAGCATTTCATTTGAGATAATTAGACAAGAATCTAGAATACTTTCATTAACTTCAGTATGATATTACAGGATTATAATATGGTTCTGATGGATGGCTCTTGCTCCCAATCAGAGGTTTGCTGAGTCTATTAAGCTTGTCGCTCTGATGGCCTCACCACATAATCCTGTAATCGACCTCTTCTGATGAGATCTTCTATGGCATCCTTTAGTGCCTAGCATTCCAAAGTATTGTGGCTAATCTTGTTGTGGTAGGCATAAAATTTATCTTTATTGCTCCTGAATTTGCTAGGAGTCAAGAGGGGCTTAGGCTTCCTAAAGTTTTTCCTATCTTATTCTGCCATAAAGATCCTATCTTGCATATCAGATAGGACGTTATAGCTTTCATAGTAACTGTAGGTCCCAGATAGTATGAGATAAAAAAAAATTAAGTGCGGAATTTGCTTTGATCTTGCCTTTTTCCCGTTGGGGAATTACATACACCTTTTAAGATCTTGATTATAGTGATT